>JALGXP010000621.1:0-27154 GCA_023333625.1 Bothriochloa decipiens
TATATCTATATCTATATCTATATCTATATCTATATCTATATCTATATTTAATTATAAAATTAGAGTCCAAAAGTATTCATTAGTCCATCTTTACTTCCCATAATACCATCGCACCCGTCTCTACCTTGTCCATGACTTGAACTCACAACAATGTTCTCATACATGTTAAAACATCACGTGACTAGCTATGGTATGGAGTCTGATTCTAAACATATTGGAATATATCAGCAGCCGAACGAGATGAACACTTGACAGGATATCCATACTCACAAATGATAAGTTATGAGCCAAGGGCCCGTGCTCCATTTCCTGCACTATAGTGGAGCAAGGAGGAGCTCCAAATATGCAACTCTAGCAGCTCCTTCCATAGTTGTTTTCAGGCTAATCCGGAGCTAGAGTCATTTATATATGCTACATTAAACCACAATATGCTGCAAAGTCCTTACGAGCCAGAGCCATCAGAAGCGGCACCAAACGAACATAAAAGAAACACATCACAAAATAAGAGTTCTTAACTAACAAGCCTTTGTAAATGCTGAATTCCTATTGTTTTATGAAGAGAAATTATCGTATGTTCTAATTTAAACATCGAATAATCCACATAGAATTTACAGATAAACTATATCTAATCCTTTGATTTTGTTAGATTCCATATCCTATTCCGCATATTGGCACAATCAGATTTAGATCATTTGTATCCGCATGAATGCTAAAAGTTTATCCCCGTATCCTCAAAATTTGGATCTGGATCGAACAGATCTACTCCAATTTCACCCATTTATACATGCTTGTACTAGTCGCTGACCAGTGGCGAAGTTGTGCTAATGCAGGTTGGTATGATACTATCTTCCAAATTGCCTTTATCATTCATTATTATAAAAAACTTTGTCATGTAAAAAATGTCTACGTAGCAAGCTATTAAACA
Organism: Bothriochloa decipiens; assembly: GCA_023333625.1. Taxonomy (NCBI): domain Eukaryota; kingdom Viridiplantae; phylum Streptophyta; class Magnoliopsida; order Poales; family Poaceae; genus Bothriochloa; species Bothriochloa decipiens. The sequence goes on from JALGXP010000621.1 coordinate 926, forward strand.
CAAATAAAACTCATATGAAAGTCTGAGACTGGGTTTAGCAAGTGCATGATGGTTCAATACGATACAATCTCCCAAATTACAGTTCTAATCACCTCACTTTTGTGCTATAATAATTAAAAATTGTTAGCTAAATTATTGGTGAAAGATTTTAAAAATTTGACAGAGTAGACATAGAAATATGGAAGAGTTGAGTTGGTATCATCACTGAAGATCGTACAAAATCCGGGGTGGTAAATGGGTAGCTAGTAATTGTGGTCCAGCTGGCTCCCACGTCATGACACCAGCCAGCAGCCAGATCAGCCAGCAACGGTCACTTCCACGGTGCGCCGGCAGCACAATCACCCAAACCACTCACTCCTCTCCACGTGTCCACCTACCTCTCACCCAACGGCTCTATTTCACCATTTCCCCGCCGGCGTCCCGTCCCGCGTCCCCGCCTCCTGTCGCTTCTCTGTTCTTGACCGCAGAAAAAAAAAGCGAAAAACAACAAGAAAGAGCGCGCCACCTACCAAGAGAGGAAAGGGAGAGGGGAGGAGGAAGAAGCGGAGGAGAGGAGAGGAGAGAGAAACCCTAATCGAAATGGGCAAGCTCCTCTGCGACCCGTCCGCCGCCGCCGTCGCCGAGGCCCTGCCTCCGCCGTCCCCATCCCCCGCCCCGCCGCCGCTCCTCGCCTGGTCCGCCCCGTCCCCGACCCCCGAGCCGCCGTCCACCGCCTCGCCCACGGGCTGGGACGCGGTGTGGGCGCTCGAGGACCAGCAGCGCCGCCGCCTGCACCGGATCTGGGAGCGCGGCGTCGCGTGGAAGCCCTCCTCCTCGCCGGGCGCCGAAGGGGCGGCTGCGCCCGCGGTCGTCTTCCGCCTCGACCACGGCGGGGAGGTCGACGCCGATGGCAACTGCCTCTTCACCGCCGCGCGCCAAGGCCGACGCGCGCGAGCTCCGGCACCGCGCCGTGCGCCGCTTCGCCGAGGTCTACGCCGCGGCCGGGGAGGACGACAGGGCCGCCGTCGACGCCGCCGTCAGGCACCTCTACGCGCCGGATCTCAAGGCCGGGTGGGGCGTCCACGTCGTTCAGGAGATCAAGGTGCTCGTGCCCAAGGCCCAGCGCGACGCGCTGGACGCCGCCATCCAGGAGCTCGTTGATCTCGGCATCCAGAGGTACCACGACTCGCGGATCTGCTGCCCTTGCGAGCGCTGCTCTTGCTCAAATCTTCTCCTTTTATTTGGTTTTCTCGCCACGTTATTAGGATCTAAAGGCCTTGTCTTTTTCGTATGCCTTGCTGATGATTTTGCCATTCTTGCTCTTGGTCTAATCAGACGCGCGTACAATGTCGTTTTCTTGCCACCTTGAAAGAAAAAATGTCCTATGTTTCCCCGCCAAAACAGTGTTTTTGGCTTCCTGAGATTATTAAAGTTTATGTCTTTCAGCTAATTTACATATAGCAGTTCGTGTCTCTTTAGCTCTTCCTGAATTTCATAACACTCACAAGCACGGATTGATGCAATCTTGTGGGCTTTGGCATCATGGAGATGCAGGGCATCGCCTCACATGGTGTCTGCGTCGCATCCTAGAAATGAAATGGTCAATCAAGGATGGAATCGTCTTTTAAAGTATTGCGACATCAAGTGTTGATGTAATGGGAGCCAACGCTTGGCCACCCTGTTATTTCCAATACATCATTTAGTACTCCCATGTTTGACCCTGGTACAGCTGTACTCCTACATCTTGATTAATCAAAGAATCTGAAGTTGTTTAATACTAATCAGCTTAGGTTTCCTGTACCTGTTCATTTGTGAGTTGTGAACCCACAGAGGCTGGCTACTAGCCCTCTGTGCCTCCAAAATCCAGTTATGTGCTCATATATCATGTCCTCCTTTCAGGGAAATAGCAGCTGAAACTATCTACAAGGAAAGATGTATCACTGTAGACAATGGGGATAGTTGGACCAAGTACATGTCCATTTCTGGTTCTGCGGAGGATGAGCATGACATTATCACCTTGCAGTACACAGAGGAGGGGTTACTGACAATAGATGAGAACCGAGATGGCCGTGCAGCTGCATTTGGTGATGATATTGCCATTGAATGCCTAGCGACTGATTTCAAGAGAGAAGTTTATGTGGTAATTTTCTTCTGAACACATGAATATGATATGTTGCCCAATTATCATTAAAGAAGTGGCTAGCTTGAAATAGCCTTCGTAATATGATTTTAGGCCATTTTCTTTATGCCTGGATAGGTGCAAGCTCATGGAGCGGATGCAATGGTTGATGAGGACAACTGTGCTCATGGAGCGGATGCAATGGTTGATGAGGACAACTGTGTTTTCTTCCTCCCACACCGTCCTAGAGGAGAAATTTGTGAACCACCAATTTTTCTTTTCATGAAAGGAACAGGTGCGTTCTAGATGCAAACATGGCCATGTCTTACATCACCAAATCAATATAATCTGCAGAATGCACATCAATCTCTATTCCTGTGTTTCTATTTAGTGACGCTTTCATCCTTGACTAGACTGTACAATTTTTTACTTGCAGCATGGTGTGGTGCTGGGTGTCCTCCAGCATGTTACTCCAGACAAGGCAGCTGTTGTCCTCTGAGAATGATGACTGCAGTTTTTTTTAGCACCCCCCTTAGTTTTTAGTCAGCGGCGGAGTTGAGACAATTTTGTTATTGGAGCTAGAGTGCTGAATTGAGGAGCAACATCAATGCCCAAGAGATTAGAGAGACGGCCATTCTGAGTATCTGACTCTGTTGCAGGGTCTTGCCTGCTTATGAAGCCGTGTACAATTCGCTATTGTATGGCAACTCTGTTGTTGTATGTTTATGAGTAGGTTCTGACTAGAGAGGATATTCTGAGTGGTAGAACGTCGAATCTAGATTTTTTGAGGGTCTGATTTTGTTTGCCATTGTCGGCCGGCATTTTTGTATTGCCTATTGTGAGGATTTTTGATTTTTTGGCTGCCTGTTTCTTAGGGACATCATGATTGGACATTTGGAATGCAATCAATTCCTTTTTGGTGTTGTGTTAACTCTTTTCTCCCAATATTTGTTATTGCTCAACACAGAGCAAGTACGGAAATTGTTGGTGAAAATTTCATATTGGATAGTTAAGGGTGCCCTTGGTTTGACAAAACGTTATAAATTTACATGTACAAAATGTGAGCTTATAGGATATATGTAAATCAGATCTCCATATGTACTAATCCTGTGTACCTGCAGGGGTTTGATAGGAAACGATCAATTAGTTGTGACTTGCGAGTTGCAGGTCTGTAAATTATGAAAACCTGGGTTATCCTGCACTGGTCAGCTCTGCTAGTATTTTTGCTTTTCTTGGTCATTGTTCTCATTTGTTGTCAGAGCTGTGCTTTTGAATTTGTTATCATTCAGCATTTACCCACTGCAATTTGGTTTGCAACCGAATTACAGCACATGTGAAGCCATCCCAACATGCTGGCAGTCTGGCACAGCGGTTGTTCATCTAGTAGAGGTGAAGTTCTCAGTGGCTTCCAGTTTTCTTAGCATTGTTTGTCTCAAGGGTAGAGAATGTAATCAAGCCGCCCATGAGCTGGCTGTGCTGGGCTTTTTGCGTGCTGAGGGGGAGGAACAGATTATAAGCTTCGGCCCTAACAGTTTACATCTGACTGTAGTGAAAATGATGCCCATCTAGCAATAATCAGGACAGACGTTACTAACATGTTTACTGGAAAAACCAACTACACAGATATGGAATCCACTCGTTTATTTGCTGAAAGAAAGGAGTTCTAAAGTTAAAGTGAAACCTGAAAAGGTACTGGCAACAATTTATTATTTCACTGAGAAAATATAGAACAAAAACCCTGTAATGCATAAAAAATTCACAATGTTGTTTGAGCAAAGAGTGTAGGCAGTTCCCAACACCAACATTAGAATTTCAAAGAACAAATGACGTTCTCCACAGTACAAATCGTAGTTACAATCAAATGGTGGCTAAGACAGCTTTTATTTGGTCTTCACCTTTTCAGCTGCTTGAAATGCTGCACATATTTTCTTCCAGGATCTTATGGCAATGAGCATCGGTATCCAAATCCAGAAACTGTTTGCACCAATGAAATATGCCCAGAGGTAGAATGGGCCGACCCAGATGTTGAAGCCATCCAAGTATGCGGTGATGAAGTAAACCAAGCATCCATAGAGCTGACCCAGACAGACAGCGAACTGAAGAATATGGCTGAAGGACTTCCGGGATGCAATAGCGTAGCTGCAAGCACACAAAAAATGGTGAGACTAGAGAGAATACAAATGTAGTGGCTGCAAATAGCGCGAGTCAAAAACTAAGTTGCTTTGTGAGTATACATACATAGGCAGCTGGAACTATCAAGCCTGACTACTGGCAACTAATAGATGATTAAATGATTAACTGACCAACTAACCACACTAATCAAGTTAATGCACCTGGTCAATGTGCAATGACTGATTTCTAGACTAATAATGATCAATCAGACGATTTGAAAACATTGAACAAAAAATCACATAAGAAGAACAGTTCTGTACTAAAGCTCCTACTACAGGTAACATGTTCGCAGTTTGTTCCTGGATATGGTTTTTACTGATAAGTAGGAAAGGACCTTTCCAATTGTACATGTATGTTCCAACTAAAAAAAGTGTCGAGATTCAGATTTGTCAAGAAGTTGACTAGAAACAACATACTGGTATTTAAGACGTTGCTATATGGTCATGTTCGTTATGCTTTGCTTGGATCAATTTGATCTAAGAAAAGCTGAAAATACATGAGAACTGAAGCCTTTGCTGATGTATCTATTCCCAAACACCTAGTGTAAATCTTCTGCCTAACTAGTGTCTCTAGGAAGTGGGAAGAACAATGAGGAGATGATCAGTAATATCATATAGTAATTACTATTTCTAAAATCAATAATAATATCAAACCAAGTTTATGAATCTGTAAAGTTACATGCAGAATTTGTGAAAGCAAACATTGCAGTATGCACATGTGGTCATGATTACCCCCTACAACAACAATAACAACAACATAGTCTTTTATCCCAAGCAAGTTGGGGTAAACTAGAGATGAAACCCAAAAGAGACATGGAACAAAGAACATATAAAATGTACAAGAGAAAGATTACGGTTCAGGCACGTTAATTGCTAGTCTCCAAGCGCTCCTATCCATGGCTAAATCCTTAGGGATATTCCACTCCTTAAGGTCTCTCTTAACCGACTCGTCCCAAGTTAGTTTAGGTCGACCTCTACCGCGCTTTACATTATCGACCCGCTTTAGAATCCCACTACGCACCGGCGCCTCAGGAGGCCTCCGTTGGACATGGCCTCTAGATTCAATCAAATCTATATCACACGTTTCACGGGGCAATAAAAACACTCATCGAGAAAGCCCATGAACACGAGGCTCTCATTGTTCATGATCTCTTTGATTCCTAAGCATCATTTTCTTTGGTAACTCTTGAAAGGAGCAAGATGCTCTAACATGAAGAGCAAGCCCTAAACAACAATAAGAAAATCCTTTTAGTCCCAATCAAGTTGGGATAGGTTGTAAGGAAAGAAAAGGAAAATAGTCAAATATCTTAGTGCTTGCATTTCCAACAGGAAAATAAGGCATCGCAGCATACTCTGAAATCTTAACCCCATCGCAGAGCCAGGTTTGATTGTACTTGGTAAACAACAGCTGAGTAGACACTAGACAAAACATATGTTGGACAAGAAACAAGCTAGGCAGCAGATGAAGAAGTAAGTCGAATGGGAGATGAGAAGACATACACAGCAAGCAGTGAAGCAGGGCCTTCCAATACGGCGGTGATCCCTTCAACAGTAACAGTTGCGCCGTCCCTAGCAACATACCTAGAGTCCCCCTTACTATACTCTTTCCCTGAACAACGCAGAAACCGGCCACTGTCATTTCAGCTTAACCACAATATACTCTGAGTGGACAAATCTCTTACTGGCGACGCTGGCAAGAACTTACAAACTTCATCGAAGAAATTGGGGTTCTCCTTCTTGAAGAAATCAGGAGTGAAGACGAAGGGCCCTCGATCATTACGTGGGTCAGCCCTGTGAATGCCCACCAGCACATGAGCAGACGGTCGGTCTTGGATAACCTGCCACATCTTCCTGCACGCAATGACACAATATAAGCTCGATATCATACAAGATTGTTAGAGATCTGTCGGACTGTTGGACTTTATTAGATGAAAGGTTCAGAACGATGACTGAATTCTAAGTCATCTTGATGAAGGCACGCCCAGATTGTTAAAGAGCAGAGTCGAAACATATTATGATTCTGACAAGGTAATCAATTTAAAGTTAAAAATTGCGCCCAGTCCCTCGAATCTTGGTTCTTGCTGTACATCTCTACTTAGTCCCCCCACTATCACCGCCTGTAAGACCAACGACAGGTCGACAACCCTATGCAAGATTCTGACTTTTTGGATACTGGAATTTGAATTTCAGTTCGAAGAGGGAGGATAGGAATCCTACAGGTAACGGAGGGACAAGTAGGAGACTGATACATATACATGAGCATATAGAGTAGCCGTACCGGAGACAAGCCAGACGGCGAGGAGGACGAAAAGGGAGGCGCCGAGGTAGGACACGAGAATCTCGGCCTGGGACAGCTTCAGCGGAACGAAGCCCGGCAGCTCCAGCTCGGCCGGCGCGTAAGGGTGCCCCATTGTCGCCGCTGCGGCCGTCGCCTGCTTGGCCTTGCGTCGGCAGCCGATCTGGGTAGCGAGTCACGGGAGTCGCCGCCGCCGCAACAGCAGCAGGCCAGCAGCGACAATTTGGCTTTTACGGTAGGTACAGAGATACAGTAGCACGTCAGGAAGGACTGTCTGGGTGCTTGACATGTGGGGACATGTTGTGTCAAACGGTACATACTCCCTCCGTTCCAAAAAAACCATCGTCCTGGCGTTTGAACTGTATCCATAAACTCCCGTTCTAGCTTATACTAGCACTATCGTCCTTGAATTTTACATTATTGTGGATTTTTCTCTAGGATTTGTGTAAAATTCATGCGTTACAAAGAGAATTTAAATATCATATTCAATCTCTTATAAAATCTAAAAAGTACGGATACTTAAGAAGATGCAGCAGATCTCTTGTCTCCTCTCTTATACCATTAATTTTATGAGATCTTCTGAAAGGCTCCTAAACGAAGAAGACAATCCTCCTCTATTCCTAGATTAAGCTGCTACTACATCACTGTTGCACATTATTCTAAACTGAATTAAGGTACTCTTTAAAATGCAATTCTATGGTATAGGGTGTCTTGAACTTAAGAAATCTCTTAGACTCAAGAAAAATCGTGATTAAGAGCAACTCTAAAAAGACTCTTTATCTTCTCATTGATAGAATAGAAGTAGGATTTTGAAGAAAAAACACCCTATTGATGAAAAAAACACGCTGCAATCCTTTAATTACATCTTCTGCTGACTAATAAAGATATAAAGTAAGATTTGTGGCTCTTTAATTAGAAAAAAATTGTTAGAGGATGGATATAAAAATCATGCGTTTTTCATCGAGAATTGGCTCGGTACACGTGAAATGCACCCTAGAAACTTTTGTGCACGATTTATCAATAATAGGGGGAGAGCATTTGTATGCGGATCGATGGCTAGAAAATAGAAGTCGGCACCTAAGCCGCAGCTTTTGACGACCGCACCAGTTCATCACCATCCGCGCCCGGCGCGGGAGGCTGGACCGCTGTACCCACCCGAACCCAACCCAAAGGCGGTGGCCGCGCCGCGTCGGCTCCAGCGCGAGACGACCGTACAGCAACGAACTCCGCCTCCGGTTCCTGGCTCCCGGGCCCCCTTGTCAGCTGTGAGCTGCGGCCGCGGGCAGGCTTCGTCCCCGAGAGATCGGATTCGGAGGGGCCGGGAGGGACGGACGGACTGGAGGGAGGCGTCTGGGAGTCTCAACCCCCCGTCTCCGCTGCGGCCTCCTTCTCCGTACCAAGCAGCACGCGAGGCCGCCGGTACTCCGCCGTCTCTGGAACTCTGTTGAATTGAATCGCTGGTGGAGTCCGTCCCCCATCCACCGGTGGATTGGATTGGGCTACTACCACCGGTGGTGAGTAATCCACCCCCACCTCACCCAGCCGTCGGCCCTCGTTTGGTTGGTGGTGCATATCTTCTGACGAATTCGACTGGATTCCTAGTCTGCTCCCTGTCAGATCCCAAAACCTTTGGGGCTGGGGCTACAAGGACCGTCTCCAGCAGACGCCATGGACGAAGAGGACGACGACCAGCGCCTGCTGCACAGCCTCGGCGTCACGTCCGCCAACATCGAGGACATCGAGAAGAAAATCCTCTCGCAGGCAAACCCCCCTCCTCCTCCTCGCGCGGTCCATCCCTCTCGCATCTCACCACCGCAGCTTTGAGTAATTAATTCCCCACAATCTGTCTGACCATCTCAAGCTGCCCTCGTGTATGTGTCGTGCAGGTCCAAACTGAACCCAAGCGCGACGACGAGCCAGGAGCCGCCGTCGATGAGCCCAGCGGGAGCAATGCCGCGCCCGAGTCTGATGCGCAGGCCAAGCTGCACCAGAAGCTGCGGTCCGTGCAGCTCGAGATCGACGCGGTAGCTTCCACCATTAAAAGAGCCAAGGATGCAGCTGGTAAGAAGGTTGACAGTTCGGAAAGCGGTGATGGAAAAGATAAGAAGAAGCAGAAGCAAGCTTGCAGCTCTGCTCAGGACGAACCTCATGGAGGGGCGCTCCAGCAGGCGCTCGCGGCTGATCGGCTTAAAAGCCTCAAGAAAGCGAAAGCTCAGATTCAGAGAGAGATATCGCAGTCAGGGTCCAGCTCGGACAGCCGGAAGGATAAAATGCTGGCCATGCTGGTTGAAGACGAGCCGAGGCGTAAGAAGAAGTCGCTACTGCCGGCTCGAGGTGCTAAGAAGATTTCGGCGCCGAGACTGAAAACAATGAGTTATAACGATGATGACAACTTTGACGCGGTGCTTGATGGGGCTTCTGCAGGATTTATGGAAACAGTGAGCTAACATTCCTTGGAGCTTCTTGTTTCTTGTCTCCTTTGCTATTTTTTCATTGCTTTCTGATTCTGATGTTATGCTCTGTATGGTGTAGGAAAGGGAAGAACTAATCAGGAAGGGCTTACTGACACCATTTCACAAGTTGAAGGGCTTTGAGAAGCGTGTTGAGAAGCGTGTTGAGCTACCTGGACCTTCTCATAGGCAAAATGACCCCTCCGAACAAGAAGAAGAAACAATGGAAGCTTCCAGGATTGCTAGAGTCGCTCAGTCAATGCAGCAAATTGCACAAAGCCGCCCAACGACCAAATTGCTTGATCCAGAATCGTTACCTAGGCTGGACGCACCTACTACTCCATTTCAAAGGCTTGGAAGGCCTCTAAAGCGTCCTGTATCTCCTGGTTCAGAAGAACATGAAAGGAAGAGAGCAAGGAATAAGACCAAGAGGCCCTTGCCTGACAAGAAATGGAGGAAAGCCAATTCAAGGAAGGAATCACTATTGGAAACTGATGGTATGTCAAGTTTGGCTTATGGTTTCTACGACTGTAGGCTCTTCTATTATTCTGTTCTTATATACATAAAATCCTTCTTTCCATTTTTTTTACTATAAGTCCCTAGGGCAATACTCATCGATCCACACCTTTGGTGGCCTCTTCCTATTATTCACTGAAACGCAAAATAACCACCAAGAAGGAAAAAAAGAACTTTGACAATAAACCCTAAATGACTATCTCCCCTTACCCATCATCAATGTTCCTATGACCTAACAAAATAAAACACATCTCCTAATGAATTATTTGTGTACTCACAGATGAGGATGTTGGGGACTTTGCGGCATCAGTTTCTGAGGAAGATGATCAAGCAGCAGAAGGTTTTGATGGGGTATCTCCTGTTATCCTTGAAGGTGGTTTGAGAATTCCTGGCACAATTTATGAACAGCTATTTGATTACCAAAAAGTGGGAGTGCAGTGGATGTGGGAGTTACACTGTCAAAGGGCTGGTGGAATTATTGGAGACGAAATGGGCCTGGGAAAAACTGTGCAAGTCTTATCATTTCTTGGTTCTTTGCATAACAGCAGCATGTACAAGCCCAGCATCGTTATTTGTCCTGTAACACTTCTGCAACAGTGGCAAAGGGAGGCCAGTAGGTGGTATCCAAAGTTCAAGGTGGAGATCCTACATGATTCTGCAAATGGTTCAGGTAAAAAGAGCAAGGCATATAGTGATTCTGACAGCGAAGGTTCTTGGGATAGTGATCATGAGGAGGTTAGACGTGCAAAGAAGTGGGATGACTTGATTTCACGGGTTGTAAATTCAGGATCAGGTTTGCTTTTAACCACATATGAGCAGCTAAGAATCTTAGGGGAGAAGTTGCTTGATATAGAATGGGGATATGCTGTGTTGGATGAGGGTCATCGTATAAGGAACCCCAATGCTGAGATAACGCTGGTGTGCAAGCAACTGCAGACTGTGCACAGGATAATCATGACAGGTGCACCTATTCAGAATAAACTTTCTGAGGTCTGGTCTCTTTTTGATTTTGTGTTCCCTGGAAAACTAGGTGTGCTGCCTGTATTTGAGTCTGAATTTTCTGTGCCAATTACTGTTGGTGGTTATGCTAATGCGACACCATTGCAAGTGTCAACAGCATACAGATGCGCTGTTGTTCTGCGTGATCTTATCATGCCATACCTTCTTAGACGGATGAAAGCTGATGTCAATGCACAGCTCCCCAAGAAAACAGAGCATGTTCTTTTCTGTAGTCTAACTCCAGAGCAGCGTTCTACTTATCGTGCTTTTCTTGCTAGTTCAGAGGTGGGACAAATATTTGATGGCAATAGAAATTCACTCTATGGTATAGATGTCCTAAGGAAGATATGCAATCATCCTGATCTACTGGAGAGAGAACATGCTGCTCAGAATCCTGACTATGGGAATCCTGAAAGAAGTGGAAAGATGAAAGTAGTAGAGCAAGTTATCAAAGTCTGGAAGGACCAAGGCCACCGAGTTCTTCTGTTCACTCAAACTCAACAAATGCTTGACATTTTAGAGAACTTCTTGACGGTCTGTGACTACCAATACCGAAGAATGGATGGTCTAACACCTGCAAAACAAAGGATGGCACTAATTGATGAGTTCAATAACACAGATGAAATCTTTGTTTTCATTCTGACCACAAAAGTTGGTGGATTAGGTACAAACTTGACTGGTGCAAACAGGATTATTATTTATGATCCCGACTGGAACCCTTCAACAGACATGCAGGTGCAGTTTATATTGAGTATTTTGTTTCTAGCTGATTTGTATTTTTTTATAAGTGTGTACCTATTAGCCTTTAACTTTTTTTGTGTGTGTACATGCATTAGTGTGACTATCAATACAATTGTTGTATCGGACCTTAAAAAAGGCTGACATGAAAAACTGGATGCCAGTTGAGTGATGACTTGAGAGATGAATAATTCTGAATCATTATATGCTTGTAAACTTAAGCATAATCTCCTGTTTATTATGTCCTAACTCCTAAACTATGTGCATGCTTTCACTATTCTTTCATAAAGTGCTCTGCAAGCTTGCATCAATATCTATCAGCACTTATCTGATTAAACTTTTTGTGATGCAGGCCAGAGAACGTGCATGGCGAATTGGGCAAACTAGAGATGTAACGGTTTACAGACTGATCACACGTGGGACAATAGAGGAAAAAGTCTATCATCGACAGATATACAAGCATTTCCTCACTAACAAAGTACTGAAAAACCCTCAGCAGAAGAGATTCTTTAAAGCCAGAGACATGAAGGATTTATTCACACTACAAGACGACGAAGGGAACGGTTCAACTGAAACATCAAATATTTTCAGCCAGTTGTCCGAAGATGTGAATATTGAGGTTCCAAATGATGGTCAACAAGATCAGGCACATATTGCTTCGGCTTTGTCAAATACCACTGAAGCTGAGCCATCTAATGAAGGGAGAGTGGACGTTAACTCTGACCAAGCAGATGAAGAATCGAACATTTTGAAGAGTCTTTTTGATGCTCAAGGCATTCATGTAAGCAGTATTTTCTCATCCCTAACAAAACTTCTTTGTGCAACGCTTCAATTTTTTGAGTTAACATCATGTTTTCTGAACTCTATCAGAGTGCTATCAATCATGATGCTATAATGAACGCTAATGATGACCATAAAGTGCGATTAGAAGCAGAAGCTTCACAGGTGGCACAAAGGGCAGCTGAAGCTTTACGTCAATCACGGATGCTCAGAAGCCGTGACAGTTTTGCTGTTCCCACATGGACCGGAAGATCTGGTGCTGCTGGGGCACCTTCCTCTGTTCGCAGGAAGTTTGGGTCCACAGTTAACAGCCAGTTGACCCATTCCTCACAGCCATCAGAAACTTCCAGCAGCAGGAGTCAAAGTCTTCCAGTGGGTGCTTTGAATGGCAAGGCACTGTCATCTGCTGAACTTCTGGCTAAGATCCGTGGAACTCGAGAGGGAGCTGCTTCAGATGCATTGGAGCATCAGCTCAATGCAGGATCATCTTCCAATCATGTATCAAGTCCATCTGGGAACGGCGGCCGCATATCTAACTCTTCTAACAGAAGCATGATCGTGCAACCAGAAGTCCTGATCCGCCAGTTGTGCACCTTCATACAGCGTAACGGTGGGTTTGCCAGCTCCACGAGCATAACGGAACACTTCAAAAGCCGCATTCAGTCCAAGGATATGCTTCTCTTCAAGAACCTGCTGAAGGAGATAGCAACTTTGCAAAGAGGCGTGGATGGTTCTATGTGGGTGCTGAAACCTGAATACACCTGATTTTTAGCTGTAGTTCTCAGGAGCAAAATTTTGGTCTAGGAGTTGTTTTCAATAGGGATGATTTTTTGGGGGAAATTCGATAGGGAGATATTTTTTGGTTGCTTACTGAGTGATTCTTTTTGTAAGGAAGGACTTAACACGAAGAAATCTTAGTTGTGAATACAAGAATAGGAAGTCTTAGGAGATCCCAACATGCTATGCACTTTCTTCCGGTCTCAAGTCTTGGAGAAAGTCTAGCAAATTTTACAGGCCACATAGGTTAGCCTGGTGCAGCGAAGTTGTTCAACTGCTTACCTCTGGATTAGTTGTCCAGTATTCGTTTCCATCTGAAAATCTTGTGCTTATTTAGCAGAAGCTGGTATTTGCTATGTATAAGATGTGTAGTACCGTCCAACAGAATAGACAAAGCAATCCGTATCCCTGTTGCAAAGCAATAGCTAAACCTACCTGGAGAACTAAAATTTGTCTGGCTGGAGGGATTCGCCATCCAACATGCAATGAATCCAACATGCCATGAGCACAGCTAGGGTCAATGGTCGTTTAAGTCGCTTTGCTTCAAAACATCATTCTTCTACCTCTTTCATAAAATCAAACGTCACTACATTAAGGTACTAAAATCACGTATATTTTTCTGCTAATAGGATGAATAACCGAGAACCCATTCTAATTGAATTTAACTCAAAACCTCTTAGAAACTCTATCTAAATTAAAATTCTCAAAGTTGTCTTTTTTTTTTAATTATTTGAACTCTATAAGGTGTCGGTCGAATCCTAAAAATCAATAGAAATTGGGTTCCATGTTAAAACTAAAAGTTGAAATGGGTTCTATGTTATTTATCCTTTCATGTTAAAAGTAGAAATGGTTTTAGATGCTTGATATAGCAACATTTCCAATTTATGAAAGGGAAAAGAGAAGAAGCTTTGAAGCAACATGAACGGTGCCATGGAGAAGGGCGGCTGGACGTCATGGCTGCTGAACTGCCAAGTTGTCCAAGATAGAAATGATAGGAAATTTTAACAATGAAAATTGGACAACTTGGCAAGTTAACCACATCGCCACAACAGGTTACTCTTAAAAACTTCAGTCTATCTTACTCTTAAAAACTTCAGTCTATCTACTGCAGATACACCAGAACAACACAGGAGAATAACATCAAGCCTACCAAGACAAGAGGCACACCCCAACACAAACACCCATCGGCCATCAATCATGCAAGGCCAATAGTGCTTGCCAACCTTAAACTCTAATCATGCAGTTGAACCAGGCGTACAGGACCATTCTACCTTCATCAAATCCATATACTAACAACAGGGCGGCGCTTGGCACAGATCAGCAGCAACTAAGGCTACAGCGGCAACATCACAGCATGCAAGGTATGATCCTACTGCCTTCTTTGCAAGAAAGAATTACTTCTACCAAAAAGGGATCTATAACTTCGATCCAAGCAGTTTATGTACCGGCAGACGATTTGACCGACCCTGCTCCTGCCACAACATTTGCACATTTGGACGCTACTACCGTACTTTCCAGAGGATTAGCTTCCAAGGGTATGAGCATGAAACACTTGATCGAGACCAGCAGCAAACCAACAACAAAGGAGACCACTTTGGGAGCCTTCATCGTCAACAATCAACTACAGTCACCCCAAACCGTAGACGTTCAGGGAGCAATACTAATGCTACTTTTGTAATCATGGCAGAAGCGGCAGCTCTTGCTCTGGTAACCAAGCTATTACTGCCCAGATCTCTTCAGTCTCCACCACCCGACTTGAGAGTCAAGACATTCACTGATCATTTCATCAAATGTAATGAAGGGCGACAACACAGCACAGTCAAGACTGGGAGGGAACTAAACAAAACCACTCATCTCCTTGCTAGATTATCAATATCCTCCAGCCTTTCAATTGTAGGTCTGAATGTATTGCTCTAATAGGGAGCACGAAATAGTGTCCAATCAGGGATGCACTCAATGTTGTAACCTGGGAACCACTACAGCTCATAGCAGTACGCTGCTGCTAATAAAGTTTGTTTGTTGTAAAAAGAAAACGGATGAACCTAGCAGCCTTGTAGCCGGGCCAGGGACATATGACAGTATAGTTGGTGTGTTAGAGAAAAAGGAAAAGAAAAATGACTGCACCAGTACACAGTTCTTGAATTGGTATTCATCTTTTTAAAATTAAAATTCTCAGTGACTTCCAGATTTTTTTCAGAGTTCTGTCAAACATATAAAAATTCTTCATCTCAACTGAAAGTTTTTTATTGTCACCTACAAGCTTCTGAATGTCACATGAACTCAATTCGAAGCTTTTACATCTTATCTTAAAGTCCAAGACCCAGAAGAACTCAGACTATGCCCTGAGTTTATGTGCAACACACTACTCTGTACTATGAGAGCACAAAAATATTTGACTTCATGTTAAATATTTAATGCAAAGAGAAACTGCAAATTGCAAAAGAAAAAAACATGGCTCGGTAACTGGTTAAGCAGGTCCATGTGTATCTCATGCACTTGAAGTTGAAAATAAGAATAAAACCACAACATGGTCATGAAAAAACAATCAATATGGATCTGACAGTTGTGAAATATAATTGGATTCACAGTAGAACGAACCAGGAAAATGGTACATAGATAACTCCGATGACAATTGGCTTGCAAGGAAATGTGCAAGATCAAGCAGGACTCCGGAAGGAAATTGGTATGCCATAAACAATGCCAAAGGGCATTTTCTAACTGACTCGAGACTACACGATCAATGAATTAAGAAATATAAAACAAAGCAACTTGAGATTTCACATTCGCTAACCGTTTCTATTAAGAAATTGGAATACAATATTCCAACCTCCGCATTGAGGATGCACACAGCCAGAAAAATACATATCAAGCAATTTTGTTGTGAACATGTTTCAATTCACTGTTTACATTTGTAACTATGGTAGACATAACCAACTGCTATAGGAAAACATTCACATCATGCAAAGTATTCATACTTAGAGGAACAGCGGGGGGAAACACACTACATTTTTATATCACAGGGTAACATAAAGTTTTGCACCATGCAAGTATTAGGAACATGACATCACAACATAAATGCATGAAAAATTAATAGACAGTGAAGATATGAAGCAACAGTTAAGCTTAGATTTATCCAAATATCCATTACTCCCACAAACATCCGGACACAAATTTTGCAGAACTGAAAGTAGTATCCAAAAAACAGGCCACATGTTGCTAGTAAATTAGAAGAAATTGCAGATAACAGTAGGCATTTGCAAGAGAAATAGTGCTGCTAATTAATTTCGACACCTACATCGATCATACTAGCATAAACCTTCCCTGTCTTCATTGGCTTAGCTTGCGTCGTGTTGGTTGCAGACTCAGAGAGTTCAGAAATGCTGAAGCACAGAGGCACTACTGTTCAGTTCAGCATTAAAGGTCAGAAGATCAAATGGATCCCTGCATGAAAAATCAGATGCTATTTTGGAAGCCCAAGCAGGGGATGGCCCATCATAGGATGGACTCTTGAAGACAATAAGTTTACAGTCTTTACTGGCCCATATTGCAGAAGTCAGAGGCTTCAGCTTGGCATTGACACCATCTACTGAACAGAAACATTTTGATGCCACCATGACCACCATCTTCTCCAGGACCTGCGCCCTCTTTGCAATGAACTTAAGGAACACTACCTCACTTCTCGTGCCCCGAAACTCTTGGAAGACAAATTTCTTCACATGCCTCTGGACGCAATCAATATAGCCAGCATCACGCCAGAACTTGGGATCAACCTTGCCACTAGAGGTATCATTCCGTGACTGCAATCAAATTAGATCAAAGCATACATTGCTCACAACAAGAATCCACTGAAAGAGGCTAGCAAGCTAGTGTTGGTGTCGTTGCTACTAAATCAGAAATGACAGTAAGTCTTACAAAGACATGGAGCGTCTCAACGTTGGGAAAGCATTTCAGGAAGCAAGGCACCATTTTGATTCCATTGCGGACTTCAAATCCCACATCCAAAGCCAACATATTGATGGTTGGAACCATGGTGTTTGGGCTCATTTAGCACCCACCTGCAATGCAAAAATGTGCAGACAAGGCGCACCAAAGCAGAAATTTAGATGACAGCACATATTGGCACACTCTGTTGACACATATATACAAGCTAGATCAGAAATGAGGACCTTGAGGATGGTGTCGCCAATCTCCAGTTCGAGTCCTGGCCGCCAATATCCCAGCATGCTCAGGTTAGGTGCATGGCCAATCTTGATCCTTGAGCATGTGTCCTGCGTGGAAGGTGATATCCTCCACACAAAGCGCCTCTCCAGACGAGGAGCGTCCACCACAGTGATGTCCACGAAGGTAGATATGCCCATCTGCACGCACCGCAGGCTGCGGCTGATCAGCCGGAGTCGAGTCCCGGCCTGGCTTGTGGTGACGGTGAGGACCTCCAGGGCGGGACTCCGGTCGATCAGGTAGTGGAGGTCTCGGTCCTCGATGAAGGCCGTGCTGAGGACAAGCTCCTGGAGGTGGGGGAAGCGTGTGGCGCGCGGAAGCCCGACGGTGCTAGGGACCCTGCAGAGGCCGAGGTGCAGGCGGGTGACGGAGGTGCAGCCGAAGAGCGCGCGTGGGAGAGGATGGTCCATCGGCCACGGGCGGTTGATAAGGACGAGCTCTTGGACGCCCTTGCGGACGAGGAGCTCCAGCCAGCGCTCGATCTTGGTCTGGTGCGACGCCATGTGGCAGCGGGAGAGGTGGACGAAGCGGAAAGGGCCCGGGTGCGCGTCCAGGACGCGGGACGCCGCGAGGGCGACGGCCCCGGACATGACGTCTTCGCCTCCAGGGATCATGCGGTCTGCCAAGATCCAGTGCGGGAGGATGTGGGCGTCGACGAGGGTGAGCGGCACGGAGCGCCAGAGCCCGCGCCAGCGCGAGGCGAGCGCGGCGGTGCGCGCGGCGTCCTTGGCGGGGAGGCGCGACACGACGTCCCTGAGTAGCACGTCGGGGAGGCCGCTGATGCGGTCGACGCTGTCGGCTGGGGCTCGCGCGGCCACGGCGGAGGCGAGGGGCGCGTCGGGAGACACGGGTGGGTCGGGGGTGGCGTTGTACGCAAACGTGAGCATCATGGACGCGCCCATCGTCAAGGGATCGGCGACGTCCACGCCCTTGCTCTGCAGACTGCGCCGCAGGTTGCCCTCCACGCTTCTCACGCTGACACCCATGACAAACGGGTGCTCCAAGTCCATGGTCGCCGCGGCTAGAGGTGGAGCGGAGTGGAGGAGGATTGCGGCGGGCCGGCGGCAGCGGCGGCGCTGAGGCTAGCGGAGTGGAGGTGTGGGAGTGAACTGCGCTTATCTAAGGTTTTCCGCGCTGCTGGGCCAAATGTCCGAAGCAACCGCAATCGGGCCTATTATTATTAGCTGTAACTTTTAATGGCCATGGCTAGCTCATCTTCATCCTCAAAATCAAATTCTACCAAATACATTGATATTCCAGTGATAAATTTTTATTTGTAACCATTTTGGTAAAATTTACACGCTTGGTAAACCTTAGGCTCGAAATTGTATTTACATATTTTAAATTTTAAACCGAAACTAAGATGACCACCAAATCCACATTGGTGGTTTCAAGTTGAAATGGCCTGAGACATGAAGTATTTAATCTGAACTGAAAGCTTTTCATTCTCAGTTGAATATCAACTAGAACTCTCGGAACTGATTTCAATGATTGATATGGAAACAGAATTTTCAAGTGGCTAGAATGATTCGGGCAAGTAGAGAAATGGAACAAACAGACAACACAAGCAGTCTTGCAGCGAGGCCAAAAAAGAAAGACTACTGGTTTCTGAAACCATCAGAGTTCAGAATCTCAGGTTTAATACATTATCAGTTCTCAGGATGCACACCGATGTGTTAAACGAAGAAACTCTGCATTAGGGAAATAGCTCATTTCTACCGTGAAAGTCACATTCGATGCACACCGATGTGTTAATCGAAGAAAAACATCAGAGACATTGCAATCGGTCGGAGATCAGCTGACCAACAATATAACACCTGTGACTTGCATCAACCATTTTAAAGTATTAATATAATCCATATCTTATATTATCAAAGAATGTAACACCTCTGGTGTTAAATTAACTAAAACATGCCATGTCATCATATGCACTGCAAAACATCCATGTTTAAGTCAACTTTAATGTGCATTAACTAAAACAAGTTTACATTTCATAGGTTGATTGAGTTTCTGTAATGTTTGTCACATGAAATAATAAAACCCTATTTTCGAATACCATCGCAAATGCTTAATTTATACTCTATGTACTTGAGGTGTAAACTGTGTTTACATTAGTGTCAAGCATAGTGTATAAATCGAAGTCTAACCCTAAAAAAATGATTTCCATATTTGAAATTTAATTTGGATTCCAAAGCTTATTTTTAAGCCTGGCAATTCAAATTTAAAGTCAAATTGGAAATGCTATAAAAAGTTTTTTTTCAAAAGTCAACTTGGTCAACCAAGGGTGTCATTGGGTTGATGACCTAAAAATGTCCTTGGATAATGTTTGTGCTCACTAATAACCAACCAATTAAGTTAGAAACCAAATTGAGTTTAAACTCCATTTCAAAAACCCTTTATTTCCAACCCTAGTTTTATCCCCTTTTCTCTAATTCAAATTCTATAAGGAATTTGAAGATACTCTAAAAAGACAGTTTGTAGATCTTGACAAGAGCTACAAAATTGGTATACAAAGTTTTTCAAGTTTCCAAAAGGAATTTCAAATTAATTTAAAAATACAGTTTCCAGCACTTATCCCCATTTGATTTTAAAGTTATAATTTAAAAATTATACATCATCTGAGGAAACCTTGTATATGAAAAATGTTTGGTTTGACAAACTCAACATTTCATAGTTTTGAAGATTTTCAAGTTTTATTGAAAAATCAAAAGTAATTTCAAATACTTATTTCTAGGGTTAATCCCCTTTTCAAATCTGAATTCAAATTTCAAAATCTAAACAGAATTTGAAGATGCCCATTAAAGGAAAAGTGTAGCTCTTGAAAAGTTATGCAAATGATGTTTTTGGAGATTTTCAAGTTCTTATACAAATTTTGAAATAATTTGTATTTTGAACTGAATGGCAATTCTATAAATAATCCGAACAGCACCTAACCCTATCGGCGAACGCCATGGCCGGCTTCACATCGCACGCCGCCATCTCCGCCATTTGCCATCGCCGGAGGTGAAAATATTTTACTTTCGACCCCTTAATCGTGCTCTCCGTGTTATCCTGCGTCTGATGCGCACCTTGCTTTGAGCAGCGCATTACCGGTGGTCGCCGTGACGCCGTCGTGCCATCAGAGCGCCGCCGCCGCCATCACCGCCGTCGACCGCAGCTCAACCCAGCCACTCCGGACCTCTATTAACGCGCGCATCAGCGCCGTGGTGAGCTCCTGCGTCTATCCGTGTCATCAATTTCATCCATTTCGCATCGGGAGTTGTTGAAGCGCAGTCCGGAGTCGTCGGAGTCCTGCTCGAGGGCTCGGCCAACGAAGTCGAGGGGTGCACTATTCTCGAGGGGTAGTCGAGGGGTGCACTGTTCTCGAGGGGTAGTCGAGGGTTGCACTGTTCTCGAGGGGTAGTCGAGGGGTGCACTGTTCTCGAGGGGTAGTTGAGGGTTGCACTGTTCTCGAAGGGGTCGAGTCGAGGTGTGCACTGTTCTCGAGGGGAGGCTCGTTCGTCGGGCGGAGTTCCGTCCTCGAGGGGAGGCTCGTTCGCTGGGGGAAGTTTCGTCTTCGAGTCTGGTCCATTCGCCTGAGCAAAGTTCCGTCTTCGAGAGGATGCCCGAATTGCACCCTCGAGTGTACAATCCTTATCCGCTCAGTAGCCCCTCGAGCAAGCCTTGGCTTCGAGCCGTCATAGCCCGTCCGTGAGTTAGCCCGGCATGCCTTAGCCTGCGGGCCCTCTAGCGTCGTTAGCTAGCTCGTTGGACTCCCCGTGTTGTGCTGAGTCTGATGGACCAGACCATGTCGCCGGAGACCTCACCGACGGCGAGGAATCGGCGGTCAACCGCCGCGCGGCCATCGGTCAGCGCGGGGTTACTGTGCCGATTTTCTTTTTTCCATTTTCAGAAAATGATTTAAATGCTATTTTCTTTGAAAATTCATAGTAAATCATATATAGCTCCAAAAATTCTAAACATTTTTGTGAATGTTCCTTATGATGTCATCTACCTAGGAAAAATATGAAATGCCAAAATTGAGTACTTTTTTGCATATGTTAAAATTAGCCCTTTTAATTGAAAAATGGACCTTCAATGATTTTTAATAATTAAAATAATTAGTTTTTAATTCTAAAATTTGTTTTGCCATCTAATTAGACTAAGAGCTTTCTAAAATAAAATTTTGGGCTTAATTTGACAACTTTAAATTTTTATGCCTTTATTTAATGCTTTTAAATAATTAATTAACCCCTTTAGTTTAACTTAATCATTATAGGAGTTGTTTGGTTTTGGGATTGATTAATGACCTGAGGTCATTAACCCTAATGACCTTTGGCACTTTAATTAATTGTTTGCGCTTATCTTAATCATATCACTAGGGCTTAATTAACGTTATTTTATGTGTTTAATTAATTATAAAAATGACGTAGTTAACCCTAATGATTTATATGAGCGAAGTTTTGTTAGCTTGCAACTTTATCGTACGGAAAAGTTATACTCGATTCCTTAATCTGATCACGCATCCATCGAGCATCATGTTTATTATTCCATCATGTAAAGCATATTAATTATCGAGTAGTTTCCGTTAACGGAGAGTTAACGTATCACTCAGATCTGAAGGACGAGCAGATTCAAGAATCGGGAGTTGATCCAGATTTCGAGACCGTCTACCCCGAACATCAAGGCAAGCCTCGGATACATTTAAACCTTATTCTATTTATAAAAGTTTTACCGCTTCAGCTCTGATATGATGCATTAAGTGATAGGAGTTGAGTGAAAACCCACAAATTGCATTACCTGTCTTATTTCCTTAATCCTTGTTACCCACTTGGAAGATGAGTAGTAATGCTTAGCCCTGCTTATTTATTTAATTGTTCAAAGGAAAAGAATGAAAAAGATGAGATTAGGTTTTATTGTTGAAATCTTGATGTTAGTAATAAATCGAGTCCGGACGGTGAACTTGCACTGGGAATGGAGTCCCTCTGTAGTGTTCTCGTCTGTTGATGCCCTAGGTCCCGTCCGTTGGTGAACTGGATGATATCGAGAATTTAGAAATCCACATGCATGAAGTAGTATACGGATGGTTGTAGCCGTGTATGCCATGGAGTGACCTAGCGTGGGGCCAGAGAATCCCATCTGTGTCGTAGTGTGTTTTACTGTGGGGTTTAAGTTCCCATGTATCTCGGTACGCTGGGCCGAAGAGCTCACGTGTATCATGTGGTGATATACGGCTGAGGTTGTTATCCCGGTATATCGGTGTATCTGGGGTGCTTCGGAGTTAAAGTCTCCGGTATGCTCAGTCGCCTAGGTCCCAGCTGGGTATGAAAATGGATTCGAATCGCCGTTGCTTCTCGGAGAAGAAGACTCGATCGTTGTTCATCATCGTAGTAACAACCTAAACAAAAATTTAAGGATCAATAATGAAGTTGGTTGGTAATTGGAAGTAGTCCAAGCAACCTTCCCTTTTGTAAAGCTTTTCTGCAAAATTTCTTATCTACTACAAACCATACCTTGTCCCTCTAGCCTGCATCTCTTAAGTCTCTACCCTTCTTTTTCGTCGGGTCAGTCTTGTTGAGTACTGTTGTACTCAGGGTTTGTTGAACCCCCTGTTGCAGGTGAGCTGCATGGGCAGGAGTGTTATGCATCCTGCTGCATGACAGTCGTCGAGGAAAGCGACGACGAATAAAGATGTTCAGCTCTTGGGCGGAGCTTTTGTGTAATATTGTAATCCAATGCTACTCCACTAATATTATGGTTTGTATAATTTAAACCTATATTTGTAAATATTTGAAACTCAGAGTTTGTAAATGTATGTTATTGTAAGTCTTCCGCTATTTTACTCCGTGGTATTTTATTTATATGAAACAGTTGTAATACTACAATGTCTTCCTACAATGATTGATCCTGCTTGGAGAATCGTGGATGATTCGGGATTTACCCGACAGACTTTTTAAGTCGTATGGAACACAGTCATGGTTATTTGGAGTCTGTTTAGACAATAATCATGCGTGTGGGCCATATGATTTAGGAGGTTCTACCACAAAGAACAAATAGGAATGCAATGATAACATACATCGCAGCATTAAATATTACAAAACCTCAAATTCAATCTGTCAAACTCAGACAAATCAAATTCGTAGAACTGTTGAAGTAGGGGGGAAATTACAGACAGGTAGGAAACCTTACTATCAATGTAATGTAAAATTTTGAAAAGTTCTGATATAAATAGTTCATATCTTGTTAGGTTTATATAGGTTGTCGCTTGGAGCTAGTAATTCAGTAGTGCAATTCAATGCTTTGGTGGCTACATCTAAGTTAGATCTGCTTAATTTTCTGTAGCATAATATTTTGTAATAGTTGAGATAAATTACGCCACCAATGGTTCTCATAGTAGTTGATATCCAAGCAAATATGTTCTGTATAATTAAATTTGAGGTCCCGTCAATATGTGTGCCTCTTCAACTTGGTCTTCTCAAACCTCTTAGGTGAAGAATCATCTCAGTTTATTCTGCTACAAGTTAAAGATTTGTGCCAAAAAAATGGCGCGACCCAAAAGACTACCTCTTGAGAAATTAGTTTATATATACAAACACTATATCATTAGTACCATTTCATCTTGGTTTCTACTATATGCAGTCGCAGCTGACACAACCCATGGGCTTCAGGCGTGCGGCAGCTCCCTGGAGATGCCGTCCAGGTACGGCGCTTCGCAGAACTCGCCGCCGAGGAGGTCGCACGCCTCGCCCGGGAACACCCTGCAGTTGAGTCGATTCCCCACGGTTACAGTTTTAGTCACCAGCGGCGGCGAGTGTGGTTTGCTCAATGAATCGTCAGTGCAAGAATGCATGGTGATGAAGTTGGGGGTGCTTGCTTACGTTTTTGGACCGTCGTAGGACAGGTAGTCCCTCTCCACCCCGTCCACCCTCCTGCTCGCCTCCGGCGCCGCCGCGGCGAGCTTGGCCTCTGGGTAAATCCGCCCGATCCCGATGCACGCGTCGCCGCCGAGCAGGTCGCAGGCCTCCATCGGGAACACCCTGCAGCATCACCAACACACACGTGCACGTCACCAATGCGTAACCATCAGAAAAAATTTAGCTCTACACCGACCGATCTCTGATCAAGGCTAGGGAACACTTACGAGAATCTCGAGCTGTAGTCGACCTCCGCAGGCTCCGGCACGACGGCGGCGGCGGCGCTGTAGTCGACCTCCGCAGGCTCCGCCACAACGGCGGCGGCAGCGCTGTAGTCGACCCCCGCAGGCTCCTCCACGACGGCGGCGGCAGCCGCTGCACAGACGCTCCTCCTTGTGGCAGGGACACGGGCAACCACCGTGCTCCTCGCCACCGGCCGGGCCTTGGCGGGCAGCACGGCTGAGAACCCAACGGCAGTAGCAGGAGCCTGCATTTTCTGATCTGAACTTCCTGTGTGTGATCAAGTGTTCCACGGAAGTGAAGTGGCAGCTTGTTTCAGTATGATCTGGAACGCTTATCTATCTTGTGTCAGTATGATCTGGAACGCTTATCTACCTTGTCTGGAGCTTCCAAGGGGAAAGGGGGCCCCCCCCCATGCTTGATCTTTTGAACACTTGTGGTACCCTTGTAAAGATACTTCACCTCTGATCAGGATGGCTATCTTATCTCAGCTGTTGCAAAAGGATGATGTTGCTAGCAAAAAAGCATATTGTATAGCAGGAAGAGAACAGCCTCCAAGATATTTTCCGTTCAGTCTTCTGTTGATTCTGCTTACTTGTCTTGAAGAAATATTAGTACGTATAGTGATTTTTCTAGTCTAGAAAAAATTTGGTGTATATTGATGTGTACTTGCAACCAAACGTGGCTCAAGTGACAGGTGATAGATGAAAATTCCATAATGGCAAAAAGGCATCAGGGACAGAAGTTGATTGTC
Organism: Bothriochloa decipiens; assembly: GCA_023333625.1. Taxonomy (NCBI): domain Eukaryota; kingdom Viridiplantae; phylum Streptophyta; class Magnoliopsida; order Poales; family Poaceae; genus Bothriochloa; species Bothriochloa decipiens. Next base: position 25,856 of record JALGXP010000621.1, read on the forward strand.
ACACCCTAAAATTTCAATTTTGGGATGTGAACCAAAAACACTAAATAAACTAAAGGATTTACTAATTTCTTTAAAATTAGCCAAGACTTTATTCTTTTGTTATCATTATGAAATGATGAAAAGTGTGGCTTTAAAACTTTTACGAAGATAATAAAGATGGGTTTGTGCTTTGTGCCTTGTTTTGTTTTGCTGGTGTTTGAAAAAGAATTTCTAAAACCCGAGCAAGACACGGCTAGGTTCTTTTTGTGTTTAAAAATAAAGCTTTGAAAACCCAAGTTTGCCTCAAGAAGGTTTGGAAAACGTTTTCAGAAAAACTCTTTCTCTTGCATAGATAGAGAGAGAGAAAGAGAGAGCTTTTCCTTTCCCTCTATAGTGTTGACCATCGCTCTAGTTAGACACCATCCTCTACCTAACTCTAGCAGGCCTAATTCAGTCTCTAGACATCCCTGGCTTACCCTAGCCTATCCTGGCCCAACCTAGCTTGTTCTGGCCTATCCTAGCCTTAACTGGCCAGCCCTAGCCGGCCATGGCCACCCTGGCCAGGCTAGCTGTAGCCGCAGCCGGCCACCAGTGGCCAAACTTGGCCGTCAGCAGCATAGTAAGGCCAGCAGCAGTCCGGTCTAGCAACCCTTTGCCATCCTCAATGCATCCTAGCTTGATTTGACCAGTCCCTACCTAGCTTGATCCACACTTAGCCTCACACAACCTCATCTGGCCAACCACGGCCAGCTACAGCCACATGTGGCCACTCCCAGCCGGCCACGGTCAACTTTGGCCGGCCAGAGCCAGCACTATCTTGGCCACAGCGGCCACAAGGAGTCATAGCATCCCCCGGCCACCTCGGGCCCTATCTGGCCATCCCTGGCCAAGCCAGGCCACTTCCAGCCGGTTATGGCCAAGGCTGGCTGGCCATAGCCAGCCTAGCCCGGCCACCAGCGGCTATAGTTAGCCGTAGCCAGCCCAACGGGCCAAGCCCAGTGGCTTTAGCCCAACCGGTTCCCTGCCGGCTATAAAGAAGGCCAGCCGCGGCCCCTTAGCCAACCCTAGCCGCACGTAGCCAACCCTAGCCGCATACAGCCAACCTTAGCCGGCCACAGCCAGCCGCCGCCGGCCACAGCCAGCCGCTGCCGGCCGCAGCCAGCCTCCGCCGGCCACCGTCGGCCGCTGCCGGCCGGCCAAGTCCTGGCCGAGGGCCGTGGTCCTCCATCTCCCGCGCGCCGCTTCTGGCCGCCACCGGCCGCATCTGGCCGCCACCGGCCGCATCTGGCCGCCGCTACCGGCCGTAGCGGGCCGCAGTCG
>JALGXP010000622.1:0-27145 GCA_023333625.1 Bothriochloa decipiens
TAATTTTCACAAGCTTATCGTGTGAGTGAAGTGATTTCCTCCCCCCCCGTGTCTGGTTATCCATTATCTTGCCAACTTTTCTCTCTTTTGGATGCTTGCTCAAGGAATCAATGCATGATGAAGGGAGAAAGGAACAAAAGGGGGAGGCAAGATATGACTAGGGTAGGTAGCATTTTGCTCATGGATTGCTCATGGGAGATGCCTTCAAAAGTAGGATTTGCTTAAGAGCTTAAGCACATTCTTTTCCATGATTAGCCAAGAATGATTTGATCAAGGGATGTAAAGAATTAGGAAGAGGAGACAGATTTTGTCATGAAGGATTTACTCTACTTCCTAGGTCCACTCATGGCTGGTTGTGTAAGTGCTCCTCTCATCAAATTTTATTAAAAAAAGAAATAAGAGAGAGAGGAGTTTTAGCTCCTAGAATGAATGTCGACATCTACAAGTTTTTATTTCATGCAACATTCTCCCCACACAATTATACTAGCTTCAGCCGACCCATCATGGCCTCCCATGGCGCTCTGGCTAAAGAGGGCAACACAAACATCCAAAGTATAGCACTCAAATTGATTGGAAAAATTAAAAGGCTGCCATGCATGGGTCACAAAGATGCTCAAGTAGGACTATGTACCATCATATGCTAGTGAAGATGTTATCATGGGTGGAACATATCATTGGGTACCAAGTTTTTGCAATAGACAAAAGGTGGCAGGTGTGAGGCACCAGGGAGGGGTCAGCCGCCCCCCCCATGGGCTCCACCTGGTGTCACATTTTCTGCAATACCCGGTTTTAAGAACAAAACTAGATACATACTATATGTGAGTCTCTGAAGACAAATCTCACAAATATCTATAATTAAAGGGTAGTATCAGTAAACAATGCTTATTAAATAACGTACATAGTAAAAGAGAGATATACCCTTCGGTAGCAATCAACAGAAGACACTCTAATCTTCAGGTGTAGACTCCACTCCACTAGATCCAAACTGACTAGTTGACAATAAGCCTAAACTTCTCATGTGGTGTGGAGGGAATAGAAAGAGTGAGTCCATGTTGAACTCCGCAAGTATAGCAAAGGTAGTATAATCCCATAGCTACATGATCAAGTGAAATTGAATAATGAATTGCACATAAACAAAACTAAATGAACATACAATTCCCTTAGTTTTTTGGGCTGCCCTATCCGTGGGCACGGACGATATATCGATTTAAAACTTTGCGCAGAGGTGTACACTTTTACTATGAGCCGTGAATACCCCTTTTGCCCGAGGCCCATCGACCTCTTAGCCCACTACCAAGGAAGGCTGACAGGGTTCACTATGAAGCCTTTCAAAATTTTGTTTAACAAGTTAGGGCCACTAGGTTTCATCAGTCAGTCTGTGTGATACAACCAGTCCCAGGGATCCATAGTCTTCTTATCCCCATTTACGACATAAGGGTAACCTCTAACAAGCTAGAAAAGAGCTTCATACTGAGCTAATTAAATCCAGAGCCATATAGCCCTCACATTAAATCCTAGCTTTTGCCAAAGGATAACATTCATTATTTATGTTCGTATCACATTTCATTAAACAAGCTCAAGATCATGGTGTCGGTAGTCCAAGAATTAGGCCGGCTTACCTCAGGCCTAAGTCACAAACTAGGAACTAGGATGATCGAGCTAATCCTTAGCTGGGCCAAGTACCGCACGGAACATCAAAGACCGTGGCCCACAAAGGAACCGGCCCACCGTCGGACGACGCCTCACCTAACAATCCCCCACCTCGCTCGACATGGAAAGACCCTGACGACGCTCCGCCTCGCCCGACATGGAAAGACCCCAATGTCTCCCCGTCTCGCCCCGACACAGAGGTCCGAATGACGTTTGTCCAAAAGACAGCTGGCATCCAGGGCCCAAGGAATCCCCTGCCAAAGGCATCTAGCCCTTGGGAGCTGACCCCAGGAGGTCAGCTATAGGGCTGTAGGAGAATCTACGAGCCAATTCATCGACCAGAGACCCTCGAGTTCTGCCATATGGAAAATGCCCGATGAACAGTAGGAAGTAATGATGAATTTGACAACAACAGCGAGATGGGCCCCTACTCCAGATTCAGCGCCAAAGACATAACAGCTGTGGGGCGCCCGGACCCCCCATATAGAAGAACGGAGAATCGACAACAACCTCTTAACTAGGTATATAGCAATGAAGAAGTAGGCTCTCCCCTTCAAATATAAAAGGGGAGAAACACAGAGCACACACACGACACCGAGACTTGAGAACCCATATCTCTCTCGCTGCCTTTGTACACCCCATTCAATCGTAAGCTTAATAACACGAGCTTTCGCTCAAACTGGACGTAGGCATCGTTAATGCCCGAACCAGTATAAACCTTCCTGAGTCTCTGAGATTCACCATCCGGTAGCCTAAGCACGCTCTTCGACACAAATTCATTATCGGCCGTTGTTGTCAACGCCGACAGTTGGCACGCCAGGTAGGGGAAGTGTGTGCTTGACACTGTCGGCAGGCTCTGAATGGCCACCATCGACAGAGTATGGATCCCCGGGACTATCACACGTCTCGGGAACCGTAACTTCGTCATCACCGCAAGTGGGGACCTAATCAGGATGCATTATCCTGACCTTCCCGTCAGCATCAATCTGGGCCTTGCGCTGGGTTCCTAGAATGCGTCGCGGCAAGGCGTAGGCTGGCCAAGAGCTCCCTAGTGGGATCGATCGGCCGGAGCCCTAGCGCCAGTTTACTATGCAGTCGCTCTCCGTCCTAAGACATTTTGCCTGGGCCCCGACCATGGCACCCACCGTCAGGCCACATCGTCCCACCTTGGTAGAACAATAACACCCTCATGGGAACAAGGCCCGTCGCCCGCCTGCCACGATCGAAACGACGAGTGAAGGCTCCGTGCGCCCCGAGGCAGCTCACAGGCAAGCATATCGTGACATTTGCCGATGCATGGCCTGCGCTTCACTAAGACATGTTGAATTAAATGATAGTCTACAGAGGGCATGACTCGAGCTTGTTCGGAACGCCTAGTTGTTATAGGTCCCGCAGCAACGACGGGACCCTCTGGCACACGACGACGTCGGACAGCCAAACCCGCTTGGAACGAGGCAGGACCTGTACAATGCGATGTTTGGAACAAAGGCTATTAGCAGACGCACCTCGAGTGACAGTCACCAGCCTCACCTCAGAAGGAGGTCAGCCAGGGACCATGGCGGTCACCCTAGACAGAGCCGCCACACCACCCGTAGAAACCCTCCGATCCTCGACATGAAGAAGGCCCTTCGAGCTCGCCGCCCATCTCTCCGACGACAGATGTGGGTCATTTGGTGGGGTGGCTCGCACTTGCGAACGGCGGCATGGCTGCCGTGGAGCGCCAAAACAAAGGGGCGACACGTCGGGCCGTGGGCGCAAAGTTGGCATCCGTGGCACACAAATCTGAGTTCCAGGGAAAGAGGCCGAAGTAGGCGCGGCACGGCAGTGGGCAACCAAGGTAGACGGAGGCGCTCAAGGACGAAGGCCGCGACCACATTCCCGACGACGACAACGGGCGCACCGGTACAACAACGCCAATCACGACATTAGGAAAACCCTCCGGTTATGGTATCTCTATTCTAAAAGTTCACCTTCTGTAAGATGCATCGTAGTGTAAGGCGGGGAATTTGGTAGAACCTCCTAAATCATATGGCCCACACGCATGATTATTGTTTAAACAGACTCCAAATAACCATGACTGTGTTCCATACGACTTAAAAAGTCTGTCAGGTAAATCCCGAATCATCCACGATTCTCTGAGCAGGATCAATCATTATAGAGAGACATTGTAGTATTACAACAGTTTGATATAAATAATATACCATGGAGTAAAACAGTGAAAGACTTACAATAACATAAGTTTACAAACCCTTGAGTTTCAAATATTTACAACTATAAGTTTAGATTATACAAACCATAATAGTAGTGGAGTAGCAGTAGATAACTTTATTACAAAACCAAACAGTAAGCTCTGCCCAAGAGCTAAACATCTTTACTCGTCGTCGCTTTCCTCGACGATTGTCATGCAGCAGGATGCGAAGCATTCCTGCCCATGAGGCTCACCTGCAACAAGGGTTCAACAAACCCTGAGTACAAAAGTACTCAACAAGACTGACCCGACGAAAAAGAGGGGTGGAGACTCAAGAGATGCAGGCTAGAGGGACAAGATAAGGCTTGTAAGAGATAAGAAATTTTGTGAAAAGGCTTAACAGAAAGTAAAGTTTGCTTGGACTAGCTCTAATTATCAACCAACTTCATTAATGAACCTTAATCTTTGTTCAAGTTGTTACTACGATGATGAACACCGATCGAGTCTTCTTCTCCGAGAAGCAACGACAATTTGAATCCATTTTCATACCCAGCTGGGACCTAGATCACTGGAATACCGGAGACTTTAACTCCGATGCACCCCAGATGAACTGATATACTAGGATAACAACCGCAGCCATATATCACCACATGGCACACGTGAGCTCTGCGGCCCAGCGTACCGAGATACGTGGGAACTTAAACCCCACAGTAAAACACACTATGACACATATGGGATCTCTGGCCCCATGATAGGTCACTCCATGATATACACGGCTCCAACCATTCGTATATCACTTCATGCATGTGGATTTCTAAATTCTCGATATCACCAGTTCACCAACGGACGGGACCTAGGGCATCAACAGACGAAAACACTACCGAGGGACTCCATTCCCAGTGCAAGTTAGCCGTCTGGACTCGATTTATTACTATCATCAAGATTCCAACAAGAAAACCAATCTCATCTTTTTCATTCTTTTGCCTTTGAACAATAAATTAAATAAGCAGGGCTAAGCATTACTACTTATCTTCCAAAGCAGGTAACAAGGAATAAGAAAATAAGACAGGTAATGCAATTGGTGGGTTTTCACTCAACTCCTATTACTTAATGCAACATATCATAGCTGAAACGGTAAAACTTTTATAAATAGAACAGGGTTTGAATGCATCTAGGGCTTGCCTTGGTATTCGGGGTAGACGGTCTCGAACTCTGGATCAACTCCCGATTCTTGAATCTGCTCGTCCTTGGGATCTGGTGCGACAACGTTAACTCTCCGTTAACGAAAACTGTTCGATAAATGATATGCTTTAACATGATGGAATAATAAACATGATGCTCGATGGATGCATGATCAGATTAAGGGATCGAGTCCAACTTTTCTTCACGATAAAGTTGCAAGCTAACAAAAAAAATTAGGGTTAACTACGCCAGTTAAGAAATTAATTAAGCACATAAAATAACGTTAATTAAGCCCTAATGACATGATTAAGGTAAGCGCAAGCAATTAATTAAAGTGCCAAAGGTCATTAGGGTTAATGACCCAAGGTCATCAATCAATCCCAAAGTCAAACAAATCCTATATTGATTAAACTCAATTAAAGGGATTACTTAATTATTTAAAAGCATTAAATAAAGGCATAAAAATTAAAGTTATCAAATTAAGCCCAAATTTTTATTTTAGAAAGCTCTTAGCTTAACTAGATGGCAAAACAAATTTTATAATTAAAAGCCAATTATTTTATTTATTAAAAATCATTGAAGGTCCATTTTTCAATTAAAAGGGATAATTTTAACATATGCAAAAAGTACTCAAATTTGGCATTTCATATTTTTCCTAGGTATATGACATCATAAAGAACACTCACAAAAATTTTTAGAATTTTTGGAGCTATACATGAATTACTATGATTTTTCAAAAAAATAGCATTTAAATTATTTTCTGAAAATAGAAAAAAGAAAATCGGCACAGTACTCCCGCGCTGACCGACGGCCCGCCGGCAGTTGACCGGCGATTACTCGCCGACGGCAAGGTCTCCGGCGACCGGACTTGGACCACTGGGCTCAGCTTGGCACGGGGAGTCGAACAAGGTAGCTAACGGCGCGGCGGCGGCACCCACGCCGGCGGCCATGGCGGCGCAGCGGAGCTAGGGCGCGGCGGCGGAGCTCACCGGAGCGGTTTCCGGCAACGGCGAGCACTCGGGCGTACGCAGAGCACTCAGGAGCACTTATTTGGCAACTAAATGACACCGTCCCCTGGTCCCTAGCCAAAGCGGCAACGCACGTGGCGGAGCGGCATGGCCGTGCCGGCGGCGAGCCACGGTGACCGGCAGCTACGACACGGCAAAGACGAAATTGATGGCACAGACAGATGCAGGAGCTCACCACGACGCTGGTGCGCACGTTAATGGAGGCTCGGAGCGGCTAGGTTGAGCTGCGGACGTCGGCGGTGATGGCGGCGGCGGCGCTCCGATGGCAAGGTCGGCGTCACCGGAGTTCCTGTGGAGCATCAAGCCGGCCAAGGTGCGCATAAGATGCAGGATAGCATGGAGAGCACGGTAGCGAGGTTAAAGGTAATATATATTCACCCTGTGCGGCGGTCGGTGGCGAAAACGCTCGCGGCGACTATTGGCAAGAACAATCGGGCAGAGACAGAGCAACGGTGATGAATTCGAGCGGCGGAGCGAGGTCGTCGGCGACGGCGGCGGGGAGAAGAAAGAGGAGAAAGAGCGGCGGCCGACCGATATTTATAGAGCGGAGACGATGTAAGAGCGAACGACACGACGACGATGAACCTTCGCGCGTCCAGGAGCACGCTGGCGGTCGAGCAAGTGCGGCGGTGGATGACGGCGCACGTTGAGAAGCCGGCGATGTCGGCCGACGATAGGTTTCGGTACTGTTCGAGAAAATTATAGAATTGCCATCCGTTTCAAAATACAAATTACTCCAAAATTTATATAAGAACTTGAAAATCTCCAAAAATATCATTTGCATAACTTTTCAAGAGCTACACTTTTCCTTTAACTGGCATCCTCAAATTCTATCTGGATTTTGAAATTTAAATTCAAATTCAAAAAGGGGATAAAACCCTAGAAACAAACATTTGAAATTACTTTTGATTTTTCAATAAAACTTGAAAATCTTCAAAATTATGCAATGTTTAAATTTCCAAACCAAACCTTTTTCATATACAAAATTTTCCAAAATTTTGCATAATTTTTGAATTATGGTTTTAAAATCAAAAGGGGACAAATGCTGGAAAACTGTATTTTCAAATTCATTTGAAATTTCTTTTGGAAACTTGGAAAACAAATATACCAACTTTGTAGCTCTTGTCAAGATCTACGAACCATCTTTTTAGAGTATCTTCAAATTCTTTATAGATTTTGAATTAGAGGAAAGGGGGTAAAATTAGGTTTTGAAATAAAGGGTTTTTGAAATAGAATTTAAACTCAATTTGGTTTCTAACTTAATTGTTTGGTTATTAGTGATCACAAACATCATCCAAGGACATTTTTAGGTCATTGACCCAATGACACCCTTGGTTGACCAAGTTGACTTTTGAAAAACCTTTTATAGCATTTCCAATTTGAATTTAAATTTGAATTGCCAAACTTGGAAGTAAGCTTCGGAATCCAAGTTCAACTTCAAATATGGAAATCATTTTTAGGGTTGGACTTAGACTTATACACTATGCTTGACACTAGTGTAAACACAATTTACACCTCAAGTACATAGAGTACAAACTAAGCATTTGCGATGACATTCGAAAATAGGGTTTCATTATTTCATGTGACCAAACATTCCAGAAACACAATCAACCTATGAAATGTAAACTTGTTTTAGTTAATGAACATTAAGGTTGACTTCAACATGAATGCTTTGTAGTGCATATGATGACATGGCATGTTTTAGTTAATATAACACCAGAGGTGTTACAGGAATGAAGCTGCAAGGGTCCGACCTACCAAGCTCTAGTCAATACCGTTATGGCTAAGTTTCTCATCAGAATAACCGTCCCATTCAACTTAGTTTGAACGTCCCAGGCATAAAAGAAGCCTGCCTAAAAGCCACGAGATAGGGTAATAAAGAAATGGGGGAACGAAGCCCCTAAACATAGCAAATCTCCGGCCAACGAGACGACCGCAGCATGAGAAGTTCATAATACAAGTTCACCAAAATGACGGACGACCAACATAGCCACAGACTGCAAAACCAAAGAAAGACTCATGCAGTATCATCCGAAGTGTACACCGGGGCTTCATCGAGAGGAGCGGCGGGCTCTGAGGTGGTGGCAACAGCGGCGACGTCAGCCAGGCCAGAAGCTGGGACCACAGCTTGCTAGGCGAGAACCTCCTATGGGGGAGGATCCACGGCCATCCCGATGGGTGCTCCCTCCAAATAGTCGGCAGCCCCCTCAATGAGCGTGCCCTCCTGCGGTTCTGCTGCTGCGGCAGCCTCACCGACATTGCCCATAATCTTACCCTAAAGCTCCCAAAATAAGACTTTCGTCGTAGGCTCCGCAGCCTAGAGATGCCCCGCCCGCTTCTCAAGGGTAGTTCTAGGACACCAGCCGACGCACATACCAGGGAAGTCGATATCGTCATAGTGGGAACGCGTCACGGCCAAGGTGCCCTGGACCCCGCACTGGAAGCCAGCCTCGGCAAGCTCCCTCGCTTGGCCAGGGATGTCAGCCATGACTTCTTCTAAGGCGTCAGCGGGATCGACCTCCATCTCGAGGAGGACCAACACCTACGTAGAGCCTCCTTGAGATGGTCCTGGCAAGCGTCGGCGACAATAGCTGCGCGACGGGCTTCTTCTTGCCCCTTGCGGTAACCTGCATAAGACGAGGGTGGGTCTAGCTCAAACCGGGCAACTCAAATGACAAATAATGAGGAAACCACTAAAGACACTCACTCTCTGTGTCCTGTCATATCTCATTTTAAAGGACTAAAATAAGATATATAAAAGCCTTATATGTGGCCCAGAATGTCGCACACACAAGTTGATAAATTATAAATAGTACCAAATCAAAGTTTATTACATAGCGCACGAATAGCATGACATAGTCTTTAACAAAAATAAGACATAACTAAGATAACTCTAAATGATAGCTCCACCACAGGGACATGTCAACTGGTTGACACAAACTAGTAGTCGTGATGATAACTCTCACTCCAATCTTGATTTGTTACTCATCCGGGATTTTCCAAGTAATGAAATAAAACAAGTATAAGTACATACATACTTAACAAGCATAGAAGGGGTTCATGAATCTGAATAAAGGTTGACACAGTTTAACTGTAAGTAGCTTTTAGTGTATGTCGTGTTTTAACAATTAACATCAAGGTGGTAGCAAAACTCATAACCACATGATCATGTAAACATAATTAAGAATATGATGAAAAAATAACATTAACATGTAGCACAATTTGAGTTGATGATCCGTTCCATAAGAATCCCTTGGACACCCTAACCATGGGCACAAATGATATATCGGTTTAACTTTGCGCAGAGGTGTACACTTTCACTATGGGTCATGATCCTCAAATGCACGTGCTAGCTACTTCCCATTACACCAAGTATCATATAAAGCCACCCATAGGGTCGTCTAACAAGTTAGGGCCGCAAGGTCATTGAATGTAGAAAACCCCTCTCCTACTATGGCACATCCCAGTTATAACGCATAATGAAGAGGCAGCCCTATACCCAACTCGCAGATCCTCTAACCTACTAGAAAAGGTCCTATGAATAACTAGAGCCAGAGCCATGTAGCCCCCGCAGCTGTACGTTATGTCCCGGATGATCACTTATAGTTTGGATCTTATTAAAAATCATCTTTAATCATTAGTTGCTTAGTCATTAATCAAGTTACAAGATCATCGTTATAAAGCACTAGCATAGTCTACCCATATGCAACATCCCCAGTTAATAAGGTAAACAAGTATTCAAAGCTAGGAAATCCTAACAGGGTAGCAAAAGACACATGCATATGACATTTAGTGTGTACAGTGAATAGGTAACAAGGATGGTCCCAACTATACTTGCCTTAATCAAAGCTCTCCTAAAGAATCTGCTGATCCTGGTTGTAGAAGTACTCTTGGTCCCCAATGAATGGCTCACTCTCTAAACTCGATCAACAATCAGCAACACACAAGCATCGAACAATCATACACGAGCAAACAAATAGATCTAGTTAGAACAGTACACCACATCAATAAAACAAATTGAAAAAGGCTTAAAAAACTATTCTACATATCGCTACGATCACACAAACGTAAAGATCACCAAAATCGAAGCTATAACGAGAAAGTTATGAATTTTAGAAGATTTTCTATAGTAGAATAATAGATTAAATCTAACCTTGAATTTAAATAGTTGAAAATAGATCTAACAGTGGTACTATCATGTAGATCATGAAATTACGAACCTAACACAACTTGAACAGATCAAAACAGAGTTAAAACAAAGAATTATGAGCAAAACAAAATAATGGTAAAACTATAAATAGACTAAACTATTTTTGAAATTAAAATAAATCAAAAACAAGAATTTTAGATCTGGCCGAGGGCTCTTAACTAAAAAGACAAAACTACAGGGGTTTTAAGGAAAATTGCCAGCCAAAGGGGTATCGGCCAATGATGTTTGTTGAATCATGCTTGGACGATCCAGATTAGAAGACCGAGAGGGGGGGGCGGACGACCGGCCGGAGAAGACGATCCGCACGGCGGTCGGCCATGGCCAGCGGCGAAGGACCTCACCAGTGAAGTTAAAACTAACCCTACGGACCTCGGATTGACTCAGGACTTGAACCAAACAGATGCAGAGCTCAACGCGACCTCACCTGTCGTGAAGATGAAGGCCAGAGCGATCGGTGGTGAGCTGGCGACGTGGAACGGCGGCGACGAGCTTCCTGCGAACATCGGCGAGATGCCATGAGCAAACCAGAGTGAGAAAAATAGGGAAAAGGAACTCGATGAGTTCGCTAGGTCAAGGAGACGCCTGGCGACTCGCTTACGGAGACGATGCGGCAGCGATTCGGCGAACTCGAGCTTGAGCTATGGCGTTAGGGTTTGAGGCGGCTTGAGCTCGGGTTAGAGGGCGTGCTGCGTGAGGTTTTTGCGAGGAGCAAGGCGGACATGGCGCATGCTTTATATAGGGCAGGAGCGTGTGGGCGACATGCAAGGACGGGCTATGTCCGAGGTGGACTCCGATGCGGTGTCCTGCTTGAACATGGTGGGAGAGAAAGAGGAAGGCACCGACATGCGGGCCCCGATCATTAACGACAGAGAGAGAAGAGAGGTAGGTGGGCCTGCGGCGGTTGCTAGCTAGGCCGGCCGAGAGGGAGGTTGAGCGGACCATGGTGCTGATCAAAGGCCTACGGGCCAGAATGGGAAGGAGGGGAGGCAGGCCGACCAGGCCGGTCTGGGCCAGAAAGAAAGAAAGAGTGAGAGAGAGGAAAGGAATTCATTTTCCTTTTATATAATAGTTTTTCAAATAGATTTTCAAAAGGATTTTGAAATCCAAATCAAATTCGACAAGAACCAAACATCACAATAAGAATTATGCAGCAGCATGAGTGCACAGACATGCTTCTTGTCTACAATTGCTTTTACTTTTATAAAAATTATTATTTTACCTAACATTCAATGCTCACAAAAATGCTTAATTAAATCAATTTAACTACTTTAAAATCATGCAAATTTTAGGGTGTTACACGTCCGCCCGAAACCTCATGACCAACACCTCCACCGCCTTGCGAGATCGTTTCTCCACCTAAAGCTCCTTCTGCACAGCGGCAAGAGCCTTCTCCAGATCAGTCGCCTCTCTGCATTTGCGATCGAGCTCCCCATGCAGAAGGGACAAGTCCCTGTGGTAGCGATCCCGCTCCTCCTCAGCCTGCCGCCGGTGGTTTCTCTCCACATCGGTATGCTCATAGGCGAGGTCGGGAGCCTTCTCGGCATGGAGCGCGATCTCCTCCATCTCTCGACACGTGGATGCCTTAGCCTGAAAACCGGCGTTCCACCGTTCCTCGGCCAAAGCCCTCCCGGCCGCCTCTGCTCAAGCCTTGCTCAGCTCCTCCTGCACTGAGGCAACCGTCCCACGAGCACCGGCCACAGCCGACCACACTCGAGACTCTCCTTGCAAGAATATAAACATCAGGCAGCTCTGCTCACATGCAAACTGGAAACACGGAAATGTAATAGTGACAAAATGATCCGCATGCGCAGTGAATCCACAGGAGGAAGACGGGACGCTCACCTCAAACCCGGGGCGGATCGTCTTGTTCCAGGCCGACACCCATGCATCCATGCTAGTCAGAATGTTGGTCTGTCGCTGCGCTTCCCACTGGTGACGGGTAGAAAAGACAAAAGTGCTAGGGTCACGAGGCAGGAACCACTCGAGTTCATAACCCGGTGGATCACCGGACTGCTACATGGACCGCATCACCTCTCAGATCCCTTTGTGGAAAACAGGGAGTCAGAGCAGCTGGCTTGGCGAAGGCACAGGAGAATGGGTGGCCGTCACCGCAAGCAGAGAGGAAAGCGCGGGACTCCTCTATGAGGGTGCAGGCCCCTCAGCCAGCGCTACACCAGAGTCAGAGTCCCGGCAGTGCCCGGGTCAAGCGCCCCCGACGACGGCGGAGGAGGAATAGTCTTCTCGGGGTCAACGTCCATAACCACCGAGGATGCCACCGGATCCCGGGGTAAGACATCCACCTCGGGGGTAGCAGCATCAGAAACAAGGGCCGGTGACATGATCACGCCACCCGGGGCGCCAGATCATTAGGTTCGACGGGCGGTGAGCCGGACGCCGTCGGAGCCGGAGCAGTAGAAGTCATCAGAACCACGGATTCGCCAGGCTCACCAACAGAGACACTAGCGGGTGACGGCACTGGGGCACCCGGGGGTGACGTAGGAGTTGAAGCACTACCAACACCGCCGTCCCTAGCCAGGGCGCTCATGGAACATGATCGAGACAGCCGCTTAGCGGGGGCTAGAGCGAGGGAGCCTCTACCGCGACTGAAAGAAAGGCGAATTTTCAAAACAAAGAATGAAGATAAACCAAAGTGAAGATGAAATAAGAAATGCAAACTTACAATGGCGTGTACACCATCCGGTTGGGAGGGCTGGGCCGCAGCAAAGAACCAAGCCAGGTTGCATGCCACTTTCAGGACGAGGAAGAGCCTCGTGTCTCCGGACCCTTCCCATCCCTCAGCTGTACCTCTGGGTAGGGTGGAGGCGCCGGCGTTGCAGCCTCAGAGGCCCCCTCAAACATCGACTCAAGCATGGCCATCGACGCAGTGATGAGACGACAAGATCCGAGGCGGTGACCTCCTAGGCAGCCGAACTCCCGCCAGGATAAGGGCCCACCACCCCGGACGTGGAAATCTCAGCCAGCGCCGCATCACGGGCCTCGGTATCCTCCTCTTCGTCCGTATCCACCTCATACTCGAACACCTCCTCCCCCCCGCTCTTCCTTCGTTCTCCACGCATCGTTCCTCATATGGCGCTCGTGGTGCCGTGTGTTTCGGTCCCGCTGATGCTGGTCACGCAGGCAACTCTGCTTGCTGGCATCCATAGTCAACGACGGAGGACGGCTCGACCGGATAGCCACCTGACCAACCTAGGAACATGTCCAGAGTATAAAAAGGTTAATCAGAAGTACGAATGATGTAAGACAATAACAAGAACGAACGCGACGCTCACCAGCCCAGCAATGAATTCGTCAGGGAGCTTCGGCGGCACCCTCTCCACCGGGTAGATGATGTCGCTTGTCCCCGTGAGACCACGAACCCGATTGAGGATGGCACCCTGGTCGAGAAGCCTTAGCGCGGTCACTGTACCCTCACGCGGTGCGTCCGCAGTCAGCTGGAACATCATTAGGCGGCGTTCTCGCAAGGGCATGATCCCCCGGGAAAAGTACCCACCAATGACGTCTCGGGCCTGTACGCCGGTGCCGCGAAGAAGGGCGATCCTATCTGGAGCGTTGCCAAGGAGGTTGATATCATCGTTGCTGAGCCGGTATGTCCAATTGTGATGCGCCTTTTGCGGCGCGTCCTCCCCGGAGTAAGGCAAAAACATCCCCGTGTCATCTAAAAGGTAGAACCTCCGGGTGTGCCAATCCTTCACCCCCCGCGAAGTGGGCGCTTGAATGTACTCGCCGAGGTTGGCCTGGCTCTACCGAAGTTTGATGCCAACGCAATCCATGGGGTGGCTCATCAAGAAGTCGATCGTGAAGAGGAGCCTCCACAGGTTGAAGTTGGGCTCGATGCCCAAGTACCCCTCATAGAAAGCCATGAAGGTAGCCATCTGGGCGACACCATTGGGACTGAGGTGATGGAGCTAGATCCGGTAATGTGCGAGCATACCTCGGAAGAACCAATGTGGGGGTACGCCAAGCCTGCGACGGTGGAACTCAAAGAAGGAGATGACGTAGCCGAGCGGAGGATTAGGAACGCGCTCATTCCCGGGCACGCGCCATTCAGCCACCTCGGTGAGAGGAGGAAGGCTCCCTTCCACGACCAACGACTGCAGCATCTGCATGGACACAGCGAAATGATCCCAACCCACCATCGTCGAGAATGAAGTAAGGAATCGAGGTAGGTCTGCACTGAATGTAGAGGTTTAGATTTATTTTTTACCAAAATGATGACGGTGGGGAACAAAAGCGGCGACTAAAGAACGACGACGGATGGGAGGGTCCCCCCCTCAGGTTTTTATGGGAGTCAAAACCCCAGTGGGCCGTGGATCCCCACCAACATAACCCCACCACCGAACAACGAGATGGGCCACAAGATCCAGATCAATAAACCACGTCGGCCCATTCCGAAAACAACGAGGTAAGGACCCTAGCCCCGGAACTATGATGGGCCGAGGGCCTAGAGAGATGGGAAAAGGGAAAGGAGGCTGATGCAATAAACACTGAGGTTCGAAGGCTGGTCCCACTCGCGGGATTCGACAGTCGCCTCAACGCAGAGTGAGGGGCGCTAACAGGTGGGTTCCAGCGGCCAGTACCCCCGACGTCGGCACGTCGGGTGGCACCTCGAAGCGTGTTCGAGTCTGTCAAATAACAGTACGCATGGTAGATCCCTCGAAGGATGGCAACGAGCCCTCGACGCCCGATGATGGGTGCTCCGGAACCAGACGCGTTGACTGACAGAATCAGAAACCGATCCCAGCGATCCATGTTGGATATCTCCCATGGGGGAGAGCCGAGGTTTCACTCGAATTGCCCGTTAACAACTCATCGAGCATTCCCGCTTTGTCCACCGAGGTAAAGCACGGGATGCTCACCCCTGATTCTCGGCCAAGCCAGGAAATGTCAGGGTAATGAAGCATTGGATCCAGGTCCACGCACAGCAAGTCACTGAGAAATCAGTGATGAAACTTGGGGGCTCGAGCCACCGGCAAATATAAAATAAAATGACCGCATGAATGACCCCCAGGGGGCTTGAAAACCACAGCAAGCACCAGCTCAAGCGAGAAGGCCCAGGTTGAGAACACGGAAACAAAAGATTATTACTGATGCTCCGAGGCTGAAATGCCTTCCCAGGACAGACCGGCGCGTAGCGCCACAAAGTTGACAGAAGAAAAAAGAAAGGAGAACCAAACTAGGAACTGGGTTGATCGAGCTAATCCTTAGCTGGGCCAAGTACCGCACGAAACATCAAAGACCGCGGCCCAAGAAGGAACCGGCCCACTGTCGGATGACGCCTTGCCTAACAATCCCCCGCCTCGCCCGACGTGGAAAGACCCCGACGACGCTCCGCCTCACCCGACGTGGAAAGACCCCGATGTCGCTCCGTCTCGCTCGACGTGGAAAGACCCCGACGTCTAACCGTCTCGCCCGATGCAGAGGTCCGAAGGACATCTGTCCAAAAGACAGCTGGCATCCGGGGCCCGAGGAATCCCCTTCCAAAGGCATCTAGCCCTTGGGAGCTGACCCCAGGAGGTCAGCTATAGGGATGCAGGAGAATCTATGAGCCAATTTGTCGACCAGAGACCCTCGGGTTCCACCATACGGAAGATGCCTGATGAACAGCAAGAAGTAATGATGAATCTGACAACAACAGCGAGACGGCCCCTACTCCGGATTCGACGCCAAAGACATAACGGCTGTAGGGTGCCTGGACCCCCCGTATAGAAGAACGAAGAATCGACAACAACCTCTTAACTAGGTATATAGCAATGAAGAAGTAGGCTCTCCCCTTCAAATATAAAAGGGGAGAAACACAGAGCACACACACGACACCGAGACTTGAGAACCCATATCTCTCTCGCTGCCTTTGTACACCCCATTCAATCGTAAGCTTAATAACACGAGCTTTCACTCAAACTAGACATAGGCATCGTTAGCGCCCGAACCAGTATAAACCTTCCCGAGTCTCTGAGATTCACCATCCGGTAGCCTAAGCACGCTCTCTGACACAAATTCATTGCCGGCCGTTGTTCTCGACGCCGACACATGGACATAGAAAGAAAAACCAAAACTGTACTTGCCTTAAAATTAGATCCTTCTTCAAATCCCAAACCTCCATACAATTACTTCTCGATCTTCAACTTCTCGATTGCCAACGCAAAGCTCACTGACCAGACATGATTGTAGAATACCACACAAGCGTCGAGACAATCATACACGAAGCAAATAATTAAACTAAATTAGAGTAATACACCAAACAAATAAAACAACAATACGTAAAAGGATTTTTTTTAAAAATATTCTTCATGTTGCGATGAACACACAGGCACGAAAAACACACTAATTAGAGCTACGGTGAAAGCGAAACTTTTGTCAAAGTTTTTGCTTTGCAAAGAAAACTATATGTTTTATCCGCTAGCTTGCTTCAAGTAGCACGAAAGAAGTTATTAACCGAGATACTTAGTGCTAAGCATGGAAACAGTGAGATACAGGACAGCAGCAAAGTAGAGAGTGGGATTTGTAGATATGCATGCAGGTAAAGAGGTGATACTAGTCTACTAATTATATACATGCAAGCTAAGACAAGGTCGTGTGCCCATATTAGGGAAATTCTAGCGGTCCCTAGAAAGGCAAAATATTGCACACGTAGGCATGATGGAGAGATGGCATCAACAGGATTATATAGATTTGTTTTTTTTTGAAGGAAAACGGCCACAAAACAAGGGTGATGTCATCCTGATGCGATCATGATGTCAGCAAGCTAAGAAGCAAAGCTAGCAACTAGAGCACGCAGAGCATGCACGGTGCTGCCATTGTGCCATGGGTTCTCGTTGGTGCTAGACTGGTAGAGGCACATCGATGTATTGGCAACAGGTGTACAACATAGATATCGACGAGCTCTGAAATACATATGATGTATGTATTGATATATATGAAGATGGCTTGTCTTATCTGGAAGAGATTGGAAGGGATTTGAATAGGCACGACTTGTTGAAAATAAAAGCAATTTAGCGATGCATAAGTTGATTCCGACAATAAGAAAAAGACTAACAACATGTATCACAGATATATGATTGAACATTAGCACTATGATCCGAGACATACATATGTTCTCTAATGCTGATGCGAGAACGAACAACAAAGAGAAGAAAGACATTCTTACAGTGAGGTGGTCGTCGCGAAGGCAGAGGAGGAAGACCGTCGATGGAGATCGGCGAACACTGGGCGTAGAGGGAAGAAGACGTCCAGCGAGCAGTCGCGACGGCGCTTCCCAAAATCCTGATACGCCCCCTACCCCGTGCAGGGACGCGAGGAGACATAGGCTTCGGAGCCTGCTCTCCCGGCACCGATGGCACGTCGGTGACGGGATGGTGAAGACGGCGGCAACGCAGCACTGTGGTGAGGAAGAGATGAATCTTTGGGTACTGAGGACGACGTCTCGTCTCATATTTTTACACATGAGTCACAGCTAATAAGGTAAGTAATTAGCCATTTAATCATAGCATTATGGTTTCCGTTTGTGCACTTACCATAATATGAGAATAATTGCTTACCAAATAGGCCAACGCAATTTTCTCCTTGCATGCCCAACGCAATTTTCTCCTTGTATGCAAAAATTCGGAGTGGCAAAAGGAAGCCGCGCACCCGCAAGGGTCGGAGCGGGAAACCGCCGGACCATTCACGCGCATGTCGTGCGTGTGCGCCCATTAGCCCCGCCCCGCCTGGCCCGGCGAGGCGAGGCGAGCGAGCGCGCGCGTGTGGTCTTCCTTTTCCTCTCCCCAATAGCTCCAACAAAGTAGAGATAGCTTAACTATTTAAGTTGGCCTCACTCTTCTTGAAGTAGCAATGTGGGACTAAAGTTCCCCACCATTCCATATATACATGCATGTGTGAGTGGGCCTTTGTGATTTATTCGGAATTGTTTGGCCCATGGCCCAAAACATCTAACAATCCCCCACAACATCCCAAGGGCACGCGAGTCATACTCCCTGTACCACAGTACTGTTAATATACTATCTATTCAGTGGAGACCGGTTAAGGTTGAACATCCACCTAGAACAACAAGATAGGCTCATCCGCAACTGCACAATGGACTAGGCCTTGAATTGACAGTTGGTGTGAATAGGCTTCACTTGAAGTCTTGACTGATACTAGGCTGCCATAGCCAACCCGCAAGTAGAGCTTATAAGTCATACTCCTAACTCACTTCATGAGCTTATTAAAGAATACCCAATTCTTATAAACTGCGACTAACAATTGGGCTTACATAGGTGTGTTCTTATAGGGATACTCTGTAGGATAGTATCTCACTATAAAGCCTCAGAACACATTAAGACAAAGTCAACCTGCCTTACAAAAATGAGAGTACTGCATCTCCAACGGAGTGGGTCAAAGAAAAGGTTGTACTCTCCCATTAACCAACAACTTGTTCTTCCCAGGTCCTAATTCACGAGATTTTCGATCACATAGGTTGGGTTACTACTGAGGTTAACTCACATGGGTCTCAATCCCATCTCCTTCGATGCATTATCAATCACAGTGCGTGATAGTCCCTTTGTAAAGGGATCTACCAGGTTCTTAGCTGTCTGGATGTAGTCCACAGCTATTACTCCGGAGCTCCTTAATTTTCTGATAGACTTCAGTCTACGCTTTATATGTTTGCTGGACTTCTTCCTATTTTCCTGACTATTCTTCACCTTCGTGATCACTATTTGATTATCACAGTTTATGAGAATAGCAGGAATTGGTTTCTCAACAAAAGGCAAGTCCATCAACATATCTCTTAACCATTCGGCCTCAGTAGAGGCTGTATCCAGAGCCGTAAGCTCTGCCTCCATTGTGGACTTTGTAAGTATTGTCTGCTTACAAGACCTCCAAGAGACAGCGCCACCACCTAAAGTGAATATGTATCCACTAGTGGCCTTAAGCTCATCAGCTTCTGTAATCCAGTTTGAATCACTATATCCTTCAAGTACCCCTGGGTACCCTGAATAGTGAATTGCATAACTCATTGTGCCTTTTAGATAGCGCATGACTCGATCAATACCACGCCAATGATCACTTCCTAGATTAGAGGAAAATCTACTCAATTTGCTTACAGCAAATGAGATATCAGGGCGGGTTGCACTAGCTAGGTACATCAATGAGCCAATAATTTAGGAATATCTCAGATGATCCTTTCCTAGCCTTTTATTCTTTTGAAGTATTAGGCTAGGATCATAGGGTGTTGGAGAAGGTTTGCAATCCATATAACCAAAGCGGTTCAAAACCTTTTCCACATAATGAGACTGCAAAAGAGTAATCCCATTCTCACCCTTATTAAGTTTAATATTGAGGATCACATCGGCTTCTCCCAAATCTTTCATGTGAAAATTTTGGGATAAGAATGATTTTATATCATTAATCTCGTCGATACTTGTCCCAAAAATTAGTACGTCATCAACATACAAACACAGGATTACTCCTTTGCCCCCAGCATAACGGTAATACACACAAGTGTCAGCTTCATTTATTGCGAACTTAGCAGAGGTCAAAGTCTTTTCAAACTTCTCATGCCACTGCTTTGGTGCTTACTTTAAGCTGTACAGGGATTTGAGTAGCCTGCACACCTTGCCCTCTTGTCCTTGTGCTATAAAACCATCAGGCTGATTCATATAAATTTCTTCCTCTAACTCTCCATTAAGGAAAGCCGTCTTCACGTCCATCTGATGGACAAGAAGCTTATGGGAAGCAGCCAAGGATAATAGCACTCGGATTGTAGTTAATCTGGCAACAGGTGAGTAGGTATCAAAGAAATCCTCATCTTCTTTCTGTGTAAAACCTTTAGCGACAAGCCTCGCCTTGTACTTTTTAATAGTACCGTCAGGCCTAAGCTTCTTCTTAAATGCCCATTTACAGCCAATCGGTCTGCAACCGTTGGTTTGTCTACTACTTCCCATGTGCCATTTGCAGTGATGGAGTCCATCTCACTACGGACTCCATCCTTCCAATAATCTGCATCTGGTGACGCATATGCCTCTGCAATGGTCGTGGGAGTATCATCTATGAGATACACAATGAAGTCATCACCAAAGGATTTTTCAACCCTTTGTCTCTTACTCCTTCTAGGAGCTACAACATTGTCATACTCTTCAATACCAGGTGGGTCTATAATTGGCTCTATCGAGGGTGTGGGTTTAGGAATAAATTTATTAGACGAACTCGGTAAAGAATAAGCAACCTTCATCGGGAAAATATTCTCAAAGAAAGTAACACCCCGTGACTCCAAAAGTGAATCAACTAAAACATCAGGCGATTCAGATTTTATTACTAAGAACTTATATGCCGTGCTGTGGTACGCATAGCCCAAAAAGATACAGTCAACGGTCTTCGGTCCGAGCTTGCGTTTCTTATTAATTGGTACGCTAACCATGGCCAAACAGCCCCACGTACGCAAGTAATGGAGTGATGGTTTTCTACCTTTCCATCCTTCATATGGAGTGACTTCACTTTTTTTAGTCGGAACTCTATTTAGAAGATGACATGCTGTTAAAACAGCCTCCCCCACCATGCTTTAGCCATACCGGATGTTCCTAACATGGTATTCACCAAGTCCATTAACGTCTGGTTCTTTCTTTTAGCAACCCATTAGATTGGGGCGAATATGGAGGTGTCCGTTCATGAATTATTCCGTTCTCCATACAAAAAAGATCAAACTCATTGGAAAAGTACTCCCCACCGCGATCAGACCTAACACGCTTGATTTTCTTTTCTAATTGATTCTCTACCTTAGCTTTATAAGTCTTAAAGCATTCAAACGCCTCATCTTTAGTTTTTAAAAGAAACACGTAACAATATTTAGTTGCATCATCAATTAAAGTCATGAAGTATCTTTTTCCTCCTTTTGTCAACACACCATTCATTTCACAAATATCTGAATGTATAAGCTCTAATAATGTCGTGCACCTATCGTCTACAGCCCTATGAGGCTTACAAGGTTGCTTCGCTTGCACACATGCTTGAAATTTAGAGCCTTTGGCAGTAGAAAATTCCAGAATTAAATTCATACTGGATAGACACGACATACAACCAAAATTAATGTGACACAAACATGAATGCCATATATCAGCCACCGAATTGTTCGAATCACACACATGGTTCATAACTTTATTACAGAAATCAGAGAGTGAAAAGCGAAACAAGCCTCCGCTCTCATAGCCTTTGCCAATGAATTGGCCATATCTCGAGACGACTACTTTATCAGACTCAAATACCAGCTTGAATCCATCTCGACATAAGAGGGATCCACTAACGAGGTTCTTCTTTATTGAGGGAGCATGCTGCATATTCTTGAGCCGCACGACCTTTCCCAAAGTGAACTTCAGATCGACCGAACCAACACCAAGAACAGAAGCATGCGAGCCATTCTCCATCATGACGGTTGAACCTTGTGCGACCTGGTAAGATGAAAACATAGAGATATCAGTACAAATATAAATATTGGCTACTGTATCGATCCACCAAACATTAGATTGACATACAGAAAATACACTAGGTAAATAATTACCGTACCCAGATCTGCTAGGATCGCCAATAGTCACGTTGGCAGACTTCTGCCCTGCTGATTCTTCTTGCCCTTGTGGTTCTTGCACTTCTTGGCGAAGTGTCCATTCTCACCGTAAACGAAGCACACAACTTCATCCATGTTCATCTTCTTCTTCTTGAACTGAGTAGTCTGAACAGGCTTTTGCTTGTTTTTGCTAGCATGCTGCATCACATTAGCACTGGACTATTCTGGGGCTTTTGGTGGAGCATCCTTTGCCCGAGCCTTCTCTTCAACATCAAGACCAGCCAATAGATCCTCAACTGAGATATTCTGTCTTTTATGTTTCAGAGCTATGGCGAAGTTTCTCCATGATGGAGGCAACTTGGCAATCATACCACCAGCCACAAACTTATCAGACAAGACTTGTCCGAGTTGTTCGAGTTCCCTCACAATAAGTTGGAACTCATAAGCTTGTTTCACAACTGCACGGTTTTCAACCATTTTGAAGTCATGGTACTTCTCCATCACATACAACTCGTGCCCAGCGTCTGCAGCACAGAACTTATGTTCAAGTGCCTTCCACAGTTTAGCAGCGCTTTTGATGTTATGTAAACATCACACAACTGTCAGAGAGAATGCTAAGGACGCATCCGACGAAAATCGTCGTAGCCGCAGTAAACTCCTGCACCTCTTTCTCAGATTCGAGAGGTAGTGCGGGAGAATTACCCACGATCCAAAACACGCCCATAGCCGTGAGCCACAACTAGGCCCTCGTCTGCCATCTCTCGAAATTCACACCAGTGAACTTCTTCGGTTTTATCGCATCAGTATACCCCTTAGTCATCGCTAAATGCCAATCAGGTTTTTAGATTGTTGGAAATAAAAGCAATTTTGCGATGCATAAATTGATTCCGACAATAAGAAAAAGACTAACAACATGTATCACATATATATGATTGAACACTAGCACTACGATCCGAGACATACACATGTTCTCTAGTGCTAGTAACAGAAAGAATGCGAGAACGAACAACAAAGAGGAGAAAGACATTCTTACAGTGAGGTGGTCGGCGCGAAGGCAGAGGAGGAAGACCGTCGATGGAGATCGGCGAGCACCGGGCATGTCGTGCGTGCGCAAGGGTCGGAGCGGAAAACCGCCGGACCATTCACGCGCATGTTGTGCGTGCGTGCCCATTAGCCCGGCCCGGCCCGACGAGGCGAGCGAGCGCGCGCGCGTGTGGTCTTCCTTTTCCTCTCTCCAATAGCTCCAACAAGGTAAAGATAGCTCAACTATTTAATTTGGCCTCACTCCTCTTGAAGTAGCAATGTGGGACTAAACTTTCCTACCATTTCATATATACATGCATGTGTGAGTGGGTCTTTGAGATTTATTCGGAATTGTTTGGCCCATGGTCCAAAACATCTAACACGACTAACCGTGTATAAAAGAGACATGTAGATATATATCACACATGCAAAAGCAGCAGTCAGTGGTAATCAAAGGCATGGTGTAATTCACAGAGAGGAAGGAAAACATGGAGATGTGCTCACCAACGAACAGCTACGGACGGCAACGTTGATGATCCTGCATATATGGCTGGATGTGATGAAGGCAGCAGATCGATCGCCAAGATCCAGGCGACCGAATTGGCGACGTGCAGATCGATGAGGTTTCCCTTCACAGCAGCAACAGCAAAGGAGTACGGCGGAGAGTAGCTTCCTCGACGTGGGTGTAACACCCTAAAAATCATTTTCATAAAATAGTAATTAGTTTGGTTTATTTTTATTTATGTTATCATGATTCACCTAGGCCAAATATTAATTTTCATGAATAATAAAATTGAACGCAAGGCCTAGGAACACTTTTGTTGCATTCATACTGGTGCATAATATTTCTGTTTGTGTGCAGGTATAGTGTTGAGTGGTTTGAATTCAAACTTTGTTTGAATTTGAACAAGTTTGCAAAAACCAGAAAATAGAAGAGGCTTTTCTTTTCTCGTTTTGCCTCCCTCTCTCTTTTGGTCCACAACCTGAGCCGGCCCATATCTTTTCCCTCTACCTTTCCTTTTCTTTTTTGCACGTGCAGCCAACCCACCCGAGGCCCGCAACGGCGGCCCAGAATGCGGCCTGCTTGGCCTGCCTAGCCAGCCCGACCCCGCCGCCCGCTTTGGACCCACCTGGCAGCGACCCCGGCGACTTATCCCCTGCTCAAGCACCGCCGGCGCCATTTCCCCTCGGCGGAAACCACCGCATGAGTGGCATTGCTGGCCACTCAGCCGCCTCGCCTGGCCATAGTGGCGCACCCGCGGCCGTTCACCGCCTCCCCCCCGGCCTATAAAGCCAGTACCGAAGCCCGGAGCTCACCCTTTTCCGTTCACGTCCCACCTATCGGTCGCCATTGCCGACGACCCGTCGTCGACTCTGCTGCGTCGAGGAGCCCAGAAGGTGGAGCCGTGTCCACCCGTGCCTTTTCCTTGCCCTTCCTTTTCGTCTCGCGCGACCTAGACCTCACCGGAGCTCTCCCTCTCTCTGCAGGATCTCGCCGACGTCGCCCTCCCCATGGTGAGCTTCTCCGCCGGCCCGAGCCCCTAGCCAAGCTCGTCGTCGCCCCGTGCGTCGCCCAGTGTCGGCCGCGTCGTGAACCTTGACCGGGAGCGCCGAATCGGCTGCTCACCGGCGAGCCCAAGTCGGCCCCATGGCACGCCTTCGCACGCCCTGCCGACGGTCCATGGTGGACTGGTGGACCGAGCCCACGCGCACGGTCCACAGTGTGGTCCACGGCCACGTCCGCAGCCCCACGCCGCGCCGTGTGACGCCGTGTCGGCAACGCCGCCGACAGCAGCCGCCGTTTTGCACTTAGGCCCCTGCAGTTTTAGGAAATCCAGGATCAGTCCATGCCAGTTCTGAAAGACTTAGTTTCAGGCTCTGTTTTTAGCAGTTTAGACCCTGTCTTCTCTGGTTTTTATGACCGGAGACCAGAGCCGAGTTTTAGCCTTGCAAGCTCTGTTTTTAGTTTGCCAACGTTTTTAGACAATCGGTAATAGGCTAAGGAACCTTTAGAAAAATATATTTATTTACAGAAATATTGTGTAAATGATTTATTCATAACTTTGTCATTTTAAGTCCGATTAGCTTGATCTTTGCGTTCATGTGCTCATATAATCATGTAGAATAGTTTTGTAAATGTTTCTATATATGTTTCTATTTCATGGTGTAATGTTCTAATAGAAGTATATTTTCTTGCATGTGATGATTGTCTGGATATATTGCTTGGTGATGGTCATGCGTATAGAGGGTGACGTGTTTGAGGAGCAGGATTTCTAGGAGCAGTACCAGGACCAAGTTGGTGAGCAAGGCAAGTATAGCCTATGGTTTCCTTGATACCCGGTAACTTTTAATCATTTTATACATACTGCATGTGTCTTAATTTAATAACCATAGATACTTTCCTTGGAGTACTTTATCTGTATATCCTTGTTACCTATGGGAGGGTTTATGCATTTAGGAGGATAAGTTTGGCTACGCTTAATAGTGCTTAAATGATAACTTTGAATAATGGTTTTTGGTATAAGGATTAAAGATGCTCTAGTTACTTTCCATAAGGATTTATACCGAAAGCGGCAACCCAAGAATTTAGTACATCCTTGAGAATCAAAGTGAGAATGGTCTTAGTCGTATAACTAGTTTCTCTAGCTTGTTAGTAGTTACCGATTTCCTTCGGCGCAAGAGGGGGGCCTAGGTTGCAGAATGGCTTCTTGCCTGTCAAGATGTGTGCTGGGCTGCGGTCACTGGTGTGCCAGTCTTGAAGGGGGCCTCCATTTGCCTAGCTGCTGAAACCTCGCGGCTACTAACTTGTTAGGGTAATTAGTGAAAGGCTTCGTGGTGAAACCCTGCCGACTTACCTTGGAAGTGACAGAGGTTGGCCGCCTCAAGCAAAGGGAATCACAACTCAAGGTGAAAGTGTACACCTCTGCACAGAGTTTGATCAAACTGGTATATCAGCCGGGCTCACGGACACGAACGGCCTGGATCCTTTTTGTATAGCCTGTTACGTGGATGGTTGGGAGCTATCTTTAACTTTGATGCTAATAAGTTACTTCTCACATGGTTATGGGTTTTATCATTAATTTAGTAATTTAAGTGCTAATTAAAATATGATGAACTAAAATGCTAACCGCTTAACCTGTGTCAAGCCTTTGAGCCTTGCATCCCCCATAGTTATACTTGTTGAGCATGGTGAGCTGACACTTGTTGTATCACCAATAAAAATCCTGGATGGGTACCAGATGGAGATGACTATGTGGATATCTCTGAGGATAACCAGGACTTTTGAGGAGTGCATACCACCGGTCGGTGTCCCCGTGGGTTGGAGTTTTTACAGCTTTTCTACGTATCCGCTGTAATAATGCCGTTGGCAATGATGTGATGAACATGTGTTCAACATGTCCCAGTGATGTAATAAAGTTATAAACGTTGTTATATCTTTTGTAATATGTATGTATATGTAGTTTGGGACTTCCTGCGTCCACATATACTTGCTCCTCTGTTTTATTTTAAACAGGGTGTTACATGGGGCTCCGCAATGGGTCTTGGTAGATGTAAAGGCAACAGCAGCAGAGATGCACGGCGGCGGCTTCCTGTTTTTGATCGGCGACGACGTGAGCAAAACATAGAGCAAGAAAGAGAGGGATAAAAGCACATGAAAATCCTGTACCGCACAGAGACACTCGGCAGCAAGCTCGGGTAGTCGTCTCGGCGAGATCCAAATGACAGCGCTGCAAGCTCGAACGAGGGCGGCGCGAGGATTTCAGGAAAGCGGCGTACAGGATTCCAGGGGAGAGGAAGGTGAAGGGCGGCGCTGCCTGGTCCTGTTGCTGTACAACGAGAAAGGAGAGAAGAGCATCGGTGGGGGGTGGGCTGCTCTACTCAGCAGTCGTGCAGGCCTAGGAGCTGGGATGGCAACGGCCCAAAGCCAAGATTCCAGGCGTAGGAAAAAGAAAAGCAAGGCTGGGCTCACTCTGGACGTTGGGCTGGAGAGAAAGAAAAGATAGATTTTTATAAGAAAACTCTTTTCTATTCTTCTTTTCTTTTATTTTCAAGACATTTTCAAATAGCTTTCCAAATTAACTTTGAAATCCTTTTTCATAATTGGTCAAAACCACTCATCACAAAAATATGAATGCACCAGCATGTATGCACAACCATGTTTCTAAGCCTAGCATAAATTTTAACATAATGAAAAAATATTATTTTCCCTAAGTTTTCATGAGCACAAAATTCAAATTAAATCATTTAACTCTATTTTTCAAAAATACACTTTTTAGGTTGTTACATTTTCTCAGGATGTCATTTATTTGATT
>JALGXP010000623.1:0-27141 GCA_023333625.1 Bothriochloa decipiens
TAATTTTCACAAGCTTATCGTGTGAGTGAAGTGATTTCCTCCCCCCCGTGTCTGGTTATCCATTATCTTGCCAACTTTTCTCTCTTTTGGATGCTTGCTCAAGGAATCAATGCATGATGAAGGGAGAAAGGAACAAAAGGGGGAGGCAAGATATGACTAGGGTAGGTAGCATTTTGCTCATGGATTGCTCATGGGAGATGCCTTCAAAAGTAGGATTTGCTTAAGAGCTTAAGCACATTCTTTTCCATGATTAGCCAAGAATGATTTGATCAAGGGATGTAAAGAATTAGGAAGAGGAGACAGATTTTGTCATGAAGGATTTACTCTACTTCCTAGGTCCACTCATGGCTGGTTGTGTAAGTGCTCCTCTCATCAAATTTTATTAAAAAAGAAATAAGAGAGAGAGGAGTTTTAGCTCCTAGAATGAATGTCGACATCTACAAGTTTTTATTTCATGCAACATTCTCCCCACACAATTATACTAGCTTCAGCCGACCCATCATGGCCTCCCATGGCGCTCTGGCTAAAGAGGGCAACACAAACATCCAAAGTATAGCACTCAAATTGATTGGAAAAATTAAAAGGCTGCCATGCATGGGTCACAAAGATGCTCAAGTAGGACTATGTACCATCATATGCTAGTGAAGATGTTATCATGGGTGGAACATATCATTGGGTACCAAGTTTTTGCAATAGACAAAAGGTGGCAGGTGTGAGGCACCAGGGAGGGGTCAGCCGCCCCCCCATGGGCTCCACCTGGTGTCACATTTTCTGCAATACCCGGTTTTAAGAACAAAACTAGATACATACTATATGTGAGTCTCTGAAGACAAATCTCACAAATATCTATAATTAAAGGGTAGTATCAGTAAACAATGCTTATTAAATAACGTACATAGTAAAAGAGAGATATACCCTTCGGTAGCAATCAACAGAAGACACTCTAATCTTCAGGTGTAGACTCCACTCCACTAGATCCAAACTGACTAGTTGACAATAAGCCTAAACTTCTCATGTGGTGTGGAGGGAATAGAAAGAGTGAGTCCATGTTGAACTCCGCAAGTATAGCAAAGGTAGTATAATCCCATAGCTACATGATCAAGTGAAATTGAATAATGAATTGCACATAAACAAAACTAAATGAACATACAATTCCCTTAGTTTTTTGGGCTGCCCTATCCGTGGGCACGGACGATATATCGATTTAAAACTTTGCGCAGAGGTGTACACTTTTACTATGAGCCGTGAATACCCCTTTTGCCCGAGGCCCATCGACCTCTTAGCCCACTACCAAGGAAGGCTGACAGGGTTCACTATGAAGCCTTTCAAAATTTTGTTTAACAAGTTAGGGCCACTAGGTTTCATCAGTCAGTCTGTGTGATACAACCAGTCCCAGGGATCCATAGTCTTCTTATCCCCATTTACGACATAAGGGTAACCTCTAACAAGCTAGAAAAGAGCTTCATACTGAGCTAATTAAATCCAGAGCCATATAGCCCTCACATTAAATCCTAGCTTTTGCCAAAGGATAACATTCATTATTTATGTTCGTATCACATTTCATTAAACAAGCTCAAGATCATGGTGTCGGTAGTCCAAGAATTAGGCCGGCTTACCTCAGGCCTAAGTCACAAACTAGGAACTAGGATGATCGAGCTAATCCTTAGCTGGGCCAAGTACCGCACGGAACATCAAAGACCGTGGCCCACAAAGGAACCGGCCCACCGTCGGACGACGCCTCACCTAACAATCCCCCACCTCGCTCGACATGGAAAGACCCTGACGACGCTCCGCCTCGCCCGACATGGAAAGACCCCAATGTCTCCCCGTCTCGCCCCGACACAGAGGTCCGAATGACGTTTGTCCAAAAGACAGCTGGCATCCAGGGCCCAAGGAATCCCCTGCCAAAGGCATCTAGCCCTTGGGAGCTGACCCCAGGAGGTCAGCTATAGGGCTGTAGGAGAATCTACGAGCCAATTCATCGACCAGAGACCCTCGAGTTCTGCCATATGGAAAATGCCCGATGAACAGTAGGAAGTAATGATGAATTTGACAACAACAGCGAGATGGGCCCCTACTCCAGATTCAGCGCCAAAGACATAACAGCTGTGGGGCGCCCGGACCCCCCATATAGAAGAACGGAGAATCGACAACAACCTCTTAACTAGGTATATAGCAATGAAGAAGTAGGCTCTCCCCTTCAAATATAAAAGGGGAGAAACACAGAGCACACACACGACACCGAGACTTGAGAACCCATATCTCTCTCGCTGCCTTTGTACACCCCATTCAATCGTAAGCTTAATAACACGAGCTTTCGCTCAAACTGGACGTAGGCATCGTTAATGCCCGAACCAGTATAAACCTTCCTGAGTCTCTGAGATTCACCATCCGGTAGCCTAAGCACGCTCTTCGACACAAATTCATTATCGGCCGTTGTTGTCAACGCCGACAGTTGGCACGCCAGGTAGGGGAAGTGTGTGCTTGACACTGTCGGCAGGCTCTGAATGGCCACCATCGACAGAGTATGGATCCCCGGGACTATCACACGTCTCGGGAACCGTAACTTCGTCATCACCGCAAGTGGGGACCTAATCAGGATGCATTATCCTGACCTTCCCGTCAGCATCAATCTGGGCCTTGCGCTGGGTTCCTAGAATGCGTCGCGGCAAGGCGTAGGCTGGCCAAGAGCTCCCTAGTGGGATCGATCGGCCGGAGCCCTAGCGCCAGTTTACTATGCAGTCGCTCTCCGTCCTAAGACATTTTGCCTGGGCCCCGACCATGGCACCCACCGTCAGGCCACATCGTCCCACCTTGGTAGAACAATAACACCCTCATGGGAACAAGGCCCGTCGCCCGCCTGCCACGATCGAAACGACGAGTGAAGGCTCCGTGCGCCCCGAGGCAGCTCACAGGCAAGCATATCGTGACATTTGCCGATGCATGGCCTGCGCTTCACTAAGACATGTTGAATTAAATGATAGTCTACAGAGGGCATGACTCGAGCTTGTTCGGAACGCCTAGTTGTTATAGGTCCCGCAGCAACGACGGGACCCTCTGGCACACGACGACGTCGGACAGCCAAACCCGCTTGGAACGAGGCAGGACCTGTACAATGCGATGTTTGGAACAAAGGCTATTAGCAGACGCACCTCGAGTGACAGTCACCAGCCTCACCTCAGAAGGAGGTCAGCCAGGGACCATGGCGGTCACCCTAGACAGAGCCGCCACACCACCCGTAGAAACCCTCCGATCCTCGACATGAAGAAGGCCCTTCGAGCTCGCCGCCCATCTCTCCGACGACAGATGTGGGTCATTTGGTGGGGTGGCTCGCACTTGCGAACGGCGGCATGGCTGCCGTGGAGCGCCAAAACAAAGGGGCGACACGTCGGGCCGTGGGCGCAAAGTTGGCATCCGTGGCACACAAATCTGAGTTCCAGGGAAAGAGGCCGAAGTAGGCGCGGCACGGCAGTGGGCAACCAAGGTAGACGGAGGCGCTCAAGGACGAAGGCCGCGACCACATTCCCGACGACGACAACGGGCGCACCGGTACAACAACGCCAATCACGACATTAGGAAAACCCTCCGGTTATGGTATCTCTATTCTAAAAGTTCACCTTCTGTAAGATGCATCGTAGTGTAAGGCGGGGAATTTGGTAGAACCTCCTAAATCATATGGCCCACACGCATGATTATTGTTTAAACAGACTCCAAATAACCATGACTGTGTTCCATACGACTTAAAAAGTCTGTCAGGTAAATCCCGAATCATCCACGATTCTCTGAGCAGGATCAATCATTATAGAGAGACATTGTAGTATTACAACAGTTTGATATAAATAATATACCATGGAGTAAAACAGTGAAAGACTTACAATAACATAAGTTTACAAACCCTTGAGTTTCAAATATTTACAACTATAAGTTTAGATTATACAAACCATAATAGTAGTGGAGTAGCAGTAGATAACTTTATTACAAAACCAAACAGTAAGCTCTGCCCAAGAGCTAAACATCTTTACTCGTCGTCGCTTTCCTCGACGATTGTCATGCAGCAGGATGCGAAGCATTCCTGCCCATGAGGCTCACCTGCAACAAGGGTTCAACAAACCCTGAGTACAAAAGTACTCAACAAGACTGACCCGACGAAAAAGAGGGGTGGAGACTCAAGAGATGCAGGCTAGAGGGACAAGATAAGGCTTGTAAGAGATAAGAAATTTTGTGAAAAGGCTTAACAGAAAGTAAAGTTTGCTTGGACTAGCTCTAATTATCAACCAACTTCATTAATGAACCTTAATCTTTGTTCAAGTTGTTACTACGATGATGAACACCGATCGAGTCTTCTTCTCCGAGAAGCAACGACAATTTGAATCCATTTTCATACCCAGCTGGGACCTAGATCACTGGAATACCGGAGACTTTAACTCCGATGCACCCCAGATGAACTGATATACTAGGATAACAACCGCAGCCATATATCACCACATGGCACACGTGAGCTCTGCGGCCCAGCGTACCGAGATACGTGGGAACTTAAACCCCACAGTAAAACACACTATGACACATATGGGATCTCTGGCCCCATGATAGGTCACTCCATGATATACACGGCTCCAACCATTCGTATATCACTTCATGCATGTGGATTTCTAAATTCTCGATATCACCAGTTCACCAACGGACGGGACCTAGGGCATCAACAGACGAAAACACTACCGAGGGACTCCATTCCCAGTGCAAGTTAGCCGTCTGGACTCGATTTATTACTATCATCAAGATTCCAACAAGAAAACCAATCTCATCTTTTTCATTCTTTTGCCTTTGAACAATAAATTAAATAAGCAGGGCTAAGCATTACTACTTATCTTCCAAAGCAGGTAACAAGGAATAAGAAAATAAGACAGGTAATGCAATTGGTGGGTTTTCACTCAACTCCTATTACTTAATGCAACATATCATAGCTGAAACGGTAAAACTTTTATAAATAGAACAGGGTTTGAATGCATCTAGGGCTTGCCTTGGTATTCGGGGTAGACGGTCTCGAACTCTGGATCAACTCCCGATTCTTGAATCTGCTCGTCCTTGGGATCTGGTGCGACAACGTTAACTCTCCGTTAACGAAAACTGTTCGATAAATGATATGCTTTAACATGATGGAATAATAAACATGATGCTCGATGGATGCATGATCAGATTAAGGGATCGAGTCCAACTTTTCTTCACGATAAAGTTGCAAGCTAACAAAAAAAATTAGGGTTAACTACGCCAGTTAAGAAATTAATTAAGCACATAAAATAACGTTAATTAAGCCCTAATGACATGATTAAGGTAAGCGCAAGCAATTAATTAAAGTGCCAAAGGTCATTAGGGTTAATGACCCAAGGTCATCAATCAATCCCAAAGTCAAACAAATCCTATATTGATTAAACTCAATTAAAGGGATTACTTAATTATTTAAAAGCATTAAATAAAGGCATAAAAATTAAAGTTATCAAATTAAGCCCAAATTTTTATTTTAGAAAGCTCTTAGCTTAACTAGATGGCAAAACAAATTTTATAATTAAAAGCCAATTATTTTATTTATTAAAAATCATTGAAGGTCCATTTTTCAATTAAAAGGGATAATTTTAACATATGCAAAAAGTACTCAAATTTGGCATTTCATATTTTTCCTAGGTATATGACATCATAAAGAACACTCACAAAAATTTTTAGAATTTTTGGAGCTATACATGAATTACTATGATTTTTCAAAAAAATAGCATTTAAATTATTTTCTGAAAATAGAAAAAAGAAAATCGGCACAGTACTCCCGCGCTGACCGACGGCCCGCCGGCAGTTGACCGGCGATTACTCGCCGACGGCAAGGTCTCCGGCGACCGGACTTGGACCACTGGGCTCAGCTTGGCACGGGGAGTCGAACAAGGTAGCTAACGGCGCGGCGGCGGCACCCACGCCGGCGGCCATGGCGGCGCAGCGGAGCTAGGGCGCGGCGGCGGAGCTCACCGGAGCGGTTTCCGGCAACGGCGAGCACTCGGGCGTACGCAGAGCACTCAGGAGCACTTATTTGGCAACTAAATGACACCGTCCCCTGGTCCCTAGCCAAAGCGGCAACGCACGTGGCGGAGCGGCATGGCCGTGCCGGCGGCGAGCCACGGTGACCGGCAGCTACGACACGGCAAAGACGAAATTGATGGCACAGACAGATGCAGGAGCTCACCACGACGCTGGTGCGCACGTTAATGGAGGCTCGGAGCGGCTAGGTTGAGCTGCGGACGTCGGCGGTGATGGCGGCGGCGGCGCTCCGATGGCAAGGTCGGCGTCACCGGAGTTCCTGTGGAGCATCAAGCCGGCCAAGGTGCGCATAAGATGCAGGATAGCATGGAGAGCACGGTAGCGAGGTTAAAGGTAATATATATTCACCCTGTGCGGCGGTCGGTGGCGAAAACGCTCGCGGCGACTATTGGCAAGAACAATCGGGCAGAGACAGAGCAACGGTGATGAATTCGAGCGGCGGAGCGAGGTCGTCGGCGACGGCGGCGGGGAGAAGAAAGAGGAGAAAGAGCGGCGGCCGACCGATATTTATAGAGCGGAGACGATGTAAGAGCGAACGACACGACGACGATGAACCTTCGCGCGTCCAGGAGCACGCTGGCGGTCGAGCAAGTGCGG
Organism: Bothriochloa decipiens; assembly: GCA_023333625.1. Lineage (NCBI taxonomy): Eukaryota > Viridiplantae > Streptophyta > Magnoliopsida > Poales > Poaceae > Bothriochloa > Bothriochloa decipiens. The sequence goes on from JALGXP010000623.1 coordinate 6,673, forward strand.
CGGTGGATGACGGCGCACGTTGAGAAGCCGGCGATGTCGGCCGACGATAGGTTTCGGTACTGTTCGAGAAAATTATAGAATTGCCATCCGTTTCAAAATACAAATTACTCCAAAATTTATATAAGAACTTGAAAATCTCCAAAAATATCATTTGCATAACTTTTCAAGAGCTACACTTTTCCTTTAACTGGCATCCTCAAATTCTATCTGGATTTTGAAATTTAAATTCAAATTCAAAAAGGGGATAAAACCCTAGAAACAAACATTTGAAATTACTTTTGATTTTTCAATAAAACTTGAAAATCTTCAAAATTATGCAATGTTTAAATTTCCAAACCAAACCTTTTTCATATACAAAATTTTCCAAAATTTTGCATAATTTTTGAATTATGGTTTTAAAATCAAAAGGGGACAAATGCTGGAAAACTGTATTTTCAAATTCATTTGAAATTTCTTTTGGAAACTTGGAAAACAAATATACCAACTTTGTAGCTCTTGTCAAGATCTACGAACCATCTTTTTAGAGTATCTTCAAATTCTTTATAGATTTTGAATTAGAGGAAAGGGGGTAAAATTAGGTTTTGAAATAAAGGGTTTTTGAAATAGAATTTAAACTCAATTTGGTTTCTAACTTAATTGTTTGGTTATTAGTGATCACAAACATCATCCAAGGACATTTTTAGGTCATTGACCCAATGACACCCTTGGTTGACCAAGTTGACTTTTGAAAAACCTTTTATAGCATTTCCAATTTGAATTTAAATTTGAATTGCCAAACTTGGAAGTAAGCTTCGGAATCCAAGTTCAACTTCAAATATGGAAATCATTTTTAGGGTTGGACTTAGACTTATACACTATGCTTGACACTAGTGTAAACACAATTTACACCTCAAGTACATAGAGTACAAACTAAGCATTTGCGATGACATTCGAAAATAGGGTTTCATTATTTCATGTGACCAAACATTCCAGAAACACAATCAACCTATGAAATGTAAACTTGTTTTAGTTAATGAACATTAAGGTTGACTTCAACATGAATGCTTTGTAGTGCATATGATGACATGGCATGTTTTAGTTAATATAACACCAGAGGTGTTACAGGAATGAAGCTGCAAGGGTCCGACCTACCAAGCTCTAGTCAATACCGTTATGGCTAAGTTTCTCATCAGAATAACCGTCCCATTCAACTTAGTTTGAACGTCCCAGGCATAAAAGAAGCCTGCCTAAAAGCCACGAGATAGGGTAATAAAGAAATGGGGGAACGAAGCCCCTAAACATAGCAAATCTCCGGCCAACGAGACGACCGCAGCATGAGAAGTTCATAATACAAGTTCACCAAAATGACGGACGACCAACATAGCCACAGACTGCAAAACCAAAGAAAGACTCATGCAGTATCATCCGAAGTGTACACCGGGGCTTCATCGAGAGGAGCGGCGGGCTCTGAGGTGGTGGCAACAGCGGCGACGTCAGCCAGGCCAGAAGCTGGGACCACAGCTTGCTAGGCGAGAACCTCCTATGGGGGAGGATCCACGGCCATCCCGATGGGTGCTCCCTCCAAATAGTCGGCAGCCCCCTCAATGAGCGTGCCCTCCTGCGGTTCTGCTGCTGCGGCAGCCTCACCGACATTGCCCATAATCTTACCCTAAAGCTCCCAAAATAAGACTTTCGTCGTAGGCTCCGCAGCCTAGAGATGCCCCGCCCGCTTCTCAAGGGTAGTTCTAGGACACCAGCCGACGCACATACCAGGGAAGTCGATATCGTCATAGTGGGAACGCGTCACGGCCAAGGTGCCCTGGACCCCGCACTGGAAGCCAGCCTCGGCAAGCTCCCTCGCTTGGCCAGGGATGTCAGCCATGACTTCTTCTAAGGCGTCAGCGGGATCGACCTCCATCTCGAGGAGGACCAACACCTACGTAGAGCCTCCTTGAGATGGTCCTGGCAAGCGTCGGCGACAATAGCTGCGCGACGGGCTTCTTCTTGCCCCTTGCGGTAACCTGCATAAGACGAGGGTGGGTCTAGCTCAAACCGGGCAACTCAAATGACAAATAATGAGGAAACCACTAAAGACACTCACTCTCTGTGTCCTGTCATATCTCATTTTAAAGGACTAAAATAAGATATATAAAAGCCTTATATGTGGCCCAGAATGTCGCACACACAAGTTGATAAATTATAAATAGTACCAAATCAAAGTTTATTACATAGCGCACGAATAGCATGACATAGTCTTTAACAAAAATAAGACATAACTAAGATAACTCTAAATGATAGCTCCACCACAGGGACATGTCAACTGGTTGACACAAACTAGTAGTCGTGATGATAACTCTCACTCCAATCTTGATTTGTTACTCATCCGGGATTTTCCAAGTAATGAAATAAAACAAGTATAAGTACATACATACTTAACAAGCATAGAAGGGGTTCATGAATCTGAATAAAGGTTGACACAGTTTAACTGTAAGTAGCTTTTAGTGTATGTCGTGTTTTAACAATTAACATCAAGGTGGTAGCAAAACTCATAACCACATGATCATGTAAACATAATTAAGAATATGATGAAAAAATAACATTAACATGTAGCACAATTTGAGTTGATGATCCGTTCCATAAGAATCCCTTGGACACCCTAACCATGGGCACAAATGATATATCGGTTTAACTTTGCGCAGAGGTGTACACTTTCACTATGGGTCATGATCCTCAAATGCACGTGCTAGCTACTTCCCATTACACCAAGTATCATATAAAGCCACCCATAGGGTCGTCTAACAAGTTAGGGCCGCAAGGTCATTGAATGTAGAAAACCCCTCTCCTACTATGGCACATCCCAGTTATAACGCATAATGAAGAGGCAGCCCTATACCCAACTCGCAGATCCTCTAACCTACTAGAAAAGGTCCTATGAATAACTAGAGCCAGAGCCATGTAGCCCCCGCAGCTGTACGTTATGTCCCGGATGATCACTTATAGTTTGGATCTTATTAAAAATCATCTTTAATCATTAGTTGCTTAGTCATTAATCAAGTTACAAGATCATCGTTATAAAGCACTAGCATAGTCTACCCATATGCAACATCCCCAGTTAATAAGGTAAACAAGTATTCAAAGCTAGGAAATCCTAACAGGGTAGCAAAAGACACATGCATATGACATTTAGTGTGTACAGTGAATAGGTAACAAGGATGGTCCCAACTATACTTGCCTTAATCAAAGCTCTCCTAAAGAATCTGCTGATCCTGGTTGTAGAAGTACTCTTGGTCCCCAATGAATGGCTCACTCTCTAAACTCGATCAACAATCAGCAACACACAAGCATCGAACAATCATACACGAGCAAACAAATAGATCTAGTTAGAACAGTACACCACATCAATAAAACAAATTGAAAAAGGCTTAAAAAACTATTCTACATATCGCTACGATCACACAAACGTAAAGATCACCAAAATCGAAGCTATAACGAGAAAGTTATGAATTTTAGAAGATTTTCTATAGTAGAATAATAGATTAAATCTAACCTTGAATTTAAATAGTTGAAAATAGATCTAACAGTGGTACTATCATGTAGATCATGAAATTACGAACCTAACACAACTTGAACAGATCAAAACAGAGTTAAAACAAAGAATTATGAGCAAAACAAAATAATGGTAAAACTATAAATAGACTAAACTATTTTTGAAATTAAAATAAATCAAAAACAAGAATTTTAGATCTGGCCGAGGGCTCTTAACTAAAAAGACAAAACTACAGGGGTTTTAAGGAAAATTGCCAGCCAAAGGGGTATCGGCCAATGATGTTTGTTGAATCATGCTTGGACGATCCAGATTAGAAGACCGAGAGGGGGGGCGGACGACCGGCCGGAGAAGACGATCCGCACGGCGGTCGGCCATGGCCAGCGGCGAAGGACCTCACCAGTGAAGTTAAAACTAACCCTACGGACCTCGGATTGACTCAGGACTTGAACCAAACAGATGCAGAGCTCAACGCGACCTCACCTGTCGTGAAGATGAAGGCCAGAGCGATCGGTGGTGAGCTGGCGACGTGGAACGGCGGCGACGAGCTTCCTGCGAACATCGGCGAGATGCCATGAGCAAACCAGAGTGAGAAAAATAGGGAAAAGGAACTCGATGAGTTCGCTAGGTCAAGGAGACGCCTGGCGACTCGCTTACGGAGACGATGCGGCAGCGATTCGGCGAACTCGAGCTTGAGCTATGGCGTTAGGGTTTGAGGCGGCTTGAGCTCGGGTTAGAGGGCGTGCTGCGTGAGGTTTTTGCGAGGAGCAAGGCGGACATGGCGCATGCTTTATATAGGGCAGGAGCGTGTGGGCGACATGCAAGGACGGGCTATGTCCGAGGTGGACTCCGATGCGGTGTCCTGCTTGAACATGGTGGGAGAGAAAGAGGAAGGCACCGACATGCGGGCCCCGATCATTAACGACAGAGAGAGAAGAGAGGTAGGTGGGCCTGCGGCGGTTGCTAGCTAGGCCGGCCGAGAGGGAGGTTGAGCGGACCATGGTGCTGATCAAAGGCCTACGGGCCAGAATGGGAAGGAGGGGAGGCAGGCCGACCAGGCCGGTCTGGGCCAGAAAGAAAGAAAGAGTGAGAGAGAGGAAAGGAATTCATTTTCCTTTTATATAATAGTTTTTCAAATAGATTTTCAAAAGGATTTTGAAATCCAAATCAAATTCGACAAGAACCAAACATCACAATAAGAATTATGCAGCAGCATGAGTGCACAGACATGCTTCTTGTCTACAATTGCTTTTACTTTTATAAAAATTATTATTTTACCTAACATTCAATGCTCACAAAAATGCTTAATTAAATCAATTTAACTACTTTAAAATCATGCAAATTTTAGGGTGTTACACGTCCGCCCGAAACCTCATGACCAACACCTCCACCGCCTTGCGAGATCGTTTCTCCACCTAAAGCTCCTTCTGCACAGCGGCAAGAGCCTTCTCCAGATCAGTCGCCTCTCTGCATTTGCGATCGAGCTCCCCATGCAGAAGGGACAAGTCCCTGTGGTAGCGATCCCGCTCCTCCTCAGCCTGCCGCCGGTGGTTTCTCTCCACATCGGTATGCTCATAGGCGAGGTCGGGAGCCTTCTCGGCATGGAGCGCGATCTCCTCCATCTCTCGACACGTGGATGCCTTAGCCTGAAAACCGGCGTTCCACCGTTCCTCGGCCAAAGCCCTCCCGGCCGCCTCTGCTCAAGCCTTGCTCAGCTCCTCCTGCACTGAGGCAACCGTCCCACGAGCACCGGCCACAGCCGACCACACTCGAGACTCTCCTTGCAAGAATATAAACATCAGGCAGCTCTGCTCACATGCAAACTGGAAACACGGAAATGTAATAGTGACAAAATGATCCGCATGCGCAGTGAATCCACAGGAGGAAGACGGGACGCTCACCTCAAACCCGGGGCGGATCGTCTTGTTCCAGGCCGACACCCATGCATCCATGCTAGTCAGAATGTTGGTCTGTCGCTGCGCTTCCCACTGGTGACGGGTAGAAAAGACAAAAGTGCTAGGGTCACGAGGCAGGAACCACTCGAGTTCATAACCCGGTGGATCACCGGACTGCTACATGGACCGCATCACCTCTCAGATCCCTTTGTGGAAAACAGGGAGTCAGAGCAGCTGGCTTGGCGAAGGCACAGGAGAATGGGTGGCCGTCACCGCAAGCAGAGAGGAAAGCGCGGGACTCCTCTATGAGGGTGCAGGCCCCTCAGCCAGCGCTACACCAGAGTCAGAGTCCCGGCAGTGCCCGGGTCAAGCGCCCCCGACGACGGCGGAGGAGGAATAGTCTTCTCGGGGTCAACGTCCATAACCACCGAGGATGCCACCGGATCCCGGGGTAAGACATCCACCTCGGGGGTAGCAGCATCAGAAACAAGGGCCGGTGACATGATCACGCCACCCGGGGCGCCAGATCATTAGGTTCGACGGGCGGTGAGCCGGACGCCGTCGGAGCCGGAGCAGTAGAAGTCATCAGAACCACGGATTCGCCAGGCTCACCAACAGAGACACTAGCGGGTGACGGCACTGGGGCACCCGGGGGTGACGTAGGAGTTGAAGCACTACCAACACCGCCGTCCCTAGCCAGGGCGCTCATGGAACATGATCGAGACAGCCGCTTAGCGGGGGCTAGAGCGAGGGAGCCTCTACCGCGACTGAAAGAAAGGCGAATTTTCAAAACAAAGAATGAAGATAAACCAAAGTGAAGATGAAATAAGAAATGCAAACTTACAATGGCGTGTACACCATCCGGTTGGGAGGGCTGGGCCGCAGCAAAGAACCAAGCCAGGTTGCATGCCACTTTCAGGACGAGGAAGAGCCTCGTGTCTCCGGACCCTTCCCATCCCTCAGCTGTACCTCTGGGTAGGGTGGAGGCGCCGGCGTTGCAGCCTCAGAGGCCCCCTCAAACATCGACTCAAGCATGGCCATCGACGCAGTGATGAGACGACAAGATCCGAGGCGGTGACCTCCTAGGCAGCCGAACTCCCGCCAGGATAAGGGCCCACCACCCCGGACGTGGAAATCTCAGCCAGCGCCGCATCACGGGCCTCGGTATCCTCCTCTTCGTCCGTATCCACCTCATACTCGAACACCTCCTCCCCCCGCTCTTCCTTCGTTCTCCACGCATCGTTCCTCATATGGCGCTCGTGGTGCCGTGTGTTTCGGTCCCGCTGATGCTGGTCACGCAGGCAACTCTGCTTGCTGGCATCCATAGTCAACGACGGAGGACGGCTCGACCGGATAGCCACCTGACCAACCTAGGAACATGTCCAGAGTATAAAAAGGTTAATCAGAAGTACGAATGATGTAAGACAATAACAAGAACGAACGCGACGCTCACCAGCCCAGCAATGAATTCGTCAGGGAGCTTCGGCGGCACCCTCTCCACCGGGTAGATGATGTCGCTTGTCCCCGTGAGACCACGAACCCGATTGAGGATGGCACCCTGGTCGAGAAGCCTTAGCGCGGTCACTGTACCCTCACGCGGTGCGTCCGCAGTCAGCTGGAACATCATTAGGCGGCGTTCTCGCAAGGGCATGATCCCCCGGGAAAAGTACCCACCAATGACGTCTCGGGCCTGTACGCCGGTGCCGCGAAGAAGGGCGATCCTATCTGGAGCGTTGCCAAGGAGGTTGATATCATCGTTGCTGAGCCGGTATGTCCAATTGTGATGCGCCTTTTGCGGCGCGTCCTCCCCGGAGTAAGGCAAAAACATCCCCGTGTCATCTAAAAGGTAGAACCTCCGGGTGTGCCAATCCTTCACCCCCCGCGAAGTGGGCGCTTGAATGTACTCGCCGAGGTTGGCCTGGCTCTACCGAAGTTTGATGCCAACGCAATCCATGGGGTGGCTCATCAAGAAGTCGATCGTGAAGAGGAGCCTCCACAGGTTGAAGTTGGGCTCGATGCCCAAGTACCCCTCATAGAAAGCCATGAAGGTAGCCATCTGGGCGACACCATTGGGACTGAGGTGATGGAGCTAGATCCGGTAATGTGCGAGCATACCTCGGAAGAACCAATGTGGGGGTACGCCAAGCCTGCGACGGTGGAACTCAAAGAAGGAGATGACGTAGCCGAGCGGAGGATTAGGAACGCGCTCATTCCCGGGCACGCGCCATTCAGCCACCTCGGTGAGAGGAGGAAGGCTCCCTTCCACGACCAACGACTGCAGCATCTGCATGGACACAGCGAAATGATCCCAACCCACCATCGTCGAGAATGAAGTAAGGAATCGAGGTAGGTCTGCACTGAATGTAGAGGTTTAGATTTATTTTTTACCAAAATGATGACGGTGGGGAACAAAAGCGGCGACTAAAGAACGACGACGGATGGGAGGGTCCCCCCTCAGGTTTTTATGGGAGTCAAAACCCCAGTGGGCCGTGGATCCCCACCAACATAACCCCACCACCGAACAACGAGATGGGCCACAAGATCCAGATCAATAAACCACGTCGGCCCATTCCGAAAACAACGAGGTAAGGACCCTAGCCCCGGAACTATGATGGGCCGAGGGCCTAGAGAGATGGGAAAAGGGAAAGGAGGCTGATGCAATAAACACTGAGGTTCGAAGGCTGGTCCCACTCGCGGGATTCGACAGTCGCCTCAACGCAGAGTGAGGGGCGCTAACAGGTGGGTTCCAGCGGCCAGTACCCCCGACGTCGGCACGTCGGGTGGCACCTCGAAGCGTGTTCGAGTCTGTCAAATAACAGTACGCATGGTAGATCCCTCGAAGGATGGCAACGAGCCCTCGACGCCCGATGATGGGTGCTCCGGAACCAGACGCGTTGACTGACAGAATCAGAAACCGATCCCAGCGATCCATGTTGGATATCTCCCATGGGGGAGAGCCGAGGTTTCACTCGAATTGCCCGTTAACAACTCATCGAGCATTCCCGCTTTGTCCACCGAGGTAAAGCACGGGATGCTCACCCCTGATTCTCGGCCAAGCCAGGAAATGTCAGGGTAATGAAGCATTGGATCCAGGTCCACGCACAGCAAGTCACTGAGAAATCAGTGATGAAACTTGGGGGCTCGAGCCACCGGCAAATATAAAATAAAATGACCGCATGAATGACCCCCAGGGGGCTTGAAAACCACAGCAAGCACCAGCTCAAGCGAGAAGGCCCAGGTTGAGAACACGGAAACAAAAGATTATTACTGATGCTCCGAGGCTGAAATGCCTTCCCAGGACAGACCGGCGCGTAGCGCCACAAAGTTGACAGAAGAAAAAAGAAAGGAGAACCAAACTAGGAACTGGGTTGATCGAGCTAATCCTTAGCTGGGCCAAGTACCGCACGAAACATCAAAGACCGCGGCCCAAGAAGGAACCGGCCCACTGTCGGATGACGCCTTGCCTAACAATCCCCCGCCTCGCCCGACGTGGAAAGACCCCGACGACGCTCCGCCTCACCCGACGTGGAAAGACCCCGATGTCGCTCCGTCTCGCTCGACGTGGAAAGACCCCGACGTCTAACCGTCTCGCCCGATGCAGAGGTCCGAAGGACATCTGTCCAAAAGACAGCTGGCATCCGGGGCCCGAGGAATCCCCTTCCAAAGGCATCTAGCCCTTGGGAGCTGACCCCAGGAGGTCAGCTATAGGGATGCAGGAGAATCTATGAGCCAATTTGTCGACCAGAGACCCTCGGGTTCCACCATACGGAAGATGCCTGATGAACAGCAAGAAGTAATGATGAATCTGACAACAACAGCGAGACGGCCCCTACTCCGGATTCGACGCCAAAGACATAACGGCTGTAGGGTGCCTGGACCCCCCGTATAGAAGAACGAAGAATCGACAACAACCTCTTAACTAGGTATATAGCAATGAAGAAGTAGGCTCTCCCCTTCAACTATAAAAGGGGAGAAACACACAGAGCACACACACGACACTGAGACTTGAGAACTCATATCTCTCTCTCGCTGCCTTTGTACACCCCATTCAATCGTAAGCTTAATAACACGAGCTTTCACTCAAACTAGACATAGGCATCGTTAGCGCCCGAACCAGTATAAACCTTCCCGAGTCTCTGAGATTCACCATCCGGTAGCCTAAGCACGCTCTCTGACACAAATTCATTGCCGGCCGTTGTTCTCGACGCCGACACATGGACATAGAAAGAAAAACCAAAACTGTACTTGCCTTAAAATTAGATCCTTCTTCAAATCCCAAACCTCCATACAATTACTTCTCGATCTTCAACTTCTCGATTGCCAACGCAAAGCTCACTGACCAGACATGATTGTAGAATACCACACAAGCGTCGAGACAATCATACACGAAGCAAATAATTAAACTAAATTAGAGTAATACACCAAACAAATAAAACAACAATACGTAAAAGGATTTTTTTTAAAAATATTCTTCATGTTGCGATGAACACACAGGCACGAAAAACACACTAATTAGAGCTACGGTGAAAGCGAAACTTTTGTCAAAGTTTTTGCTTTGCAAAGAAAACTATATGTTTTATCCGCTAGCTTGCTTCAAGTAGCACGAAAGAAGTTATTAACCGAGATACTTAGTGCTAAGCATGGAAACAGTGAGATACAGGACAGCAGCAAAGTAGAGAGTGGGATTTGTAGATATGCATGCAGGTAAAGAGGTGATACTAGTCTACTAATTATATACATGCAAGCTAAGACAAGGTCGTGTGCCCATATTAGGGAAATTCTAGCGGTCCCTAGAAAGGCAAAATATTGCACACGTAGGCATGATGGAGAGATGGCATCAACAGGATTATATAGATTTGTTTTTTTTGAAGGAAAACGGCCACAAAACAAGGGTGATGTCATCCTGATGCGATCATGATGTCAGCAAGCTAAGAAGCAAAGCTAGCAACTAGAGCACGCAGAGCATGCACGGTGCTGCCATTGTGCCATGGGTTCTCGTTGGTGCTAGACTGGTAGAGGCACATCGATGTATTGGCAACAGGTGTACAACATAGATATCGACGAGCTCTGAAATACATATGATGTATGTATTGATATATATGAAGATGGCTTGTCTTATCTGGAAGAGATTGGAAGGGATTTGAATAGGCACGACTTGTTGAAAATAAAAGCAATTTAGCGATGCATAAGTTGATTCCGACAATAAGAAAAAGACTAACAACATGTATCACAGATATATGATTGAACATTAGCACTATGATCCGAGACATACATATGTTCTCTAATGCTGATGCGAGAACGAACAACAAAGAGAAGAAAGACATTCTTACAGTGAGGTGGTCGTCGCGAAGGCAGAGGAGGAAGACCGTCGATGGAGATCGGCGAACACTGGGCGTAGAGGGAAGAAGACGTCCAGCGAGCAGTCGCGACGGCGCTTCCCAAAATCCTGATACGCCCCCTACCCCGTGCAGGGACGCGAGGAGACATAGGCTTCGGAGCCTGCTCTCCCGGCACCGATGGCACGTCGGTGACGGGATGGTGAAGACGGCGGCAACGCAGCACTGTGGTGAGGAAGAGATGAATCTTTGGGTACTGAGGACGACGTCTCGTCTCATATTTTTACACATGAGTCACAGCTAATAAGGTAAGTAATTAGCCATTTAATCATAGCATTATGGTTTCCGTTTGTGCACTTACCATAATATGAGAATAATTGCTTACCAAATAGGCCAACGCAATTTTCTCCTTGCATGCCCAACGCAATTTTCTCCTTGTATGCAAAAATTCGGAGTGGCAAAAGGAAGCCGCGCACCCGCAAGGGTCGGAGCGGGAAACCGCCGGACCATTCACGCGCATGTCGTGCGTGTGCGCCCATTAGCCCCGCCCCGCCTGGCCCGGCGAGGCGAGGCGAGCGAGCGCGCGCGTGTGGTCTTCCTTTTCCTCTCCCCAATAGCTCCAACAAAGTAGAGATAGCTTAACTATTTAAGTTGGCCTCACTCTTCTTGAAGTAGCAATGTGGGACTAAAGTTCCCCACCATTCCATATATACATGCATGTGTGAGTGGGCCTTTGTGATTTATTCGGAATTGTTTGGCCCATGGCCCAAAACATCTAACAATCCCCCACAACATCCCAAGGGCACGCGAGTCATACTCCCTGTACCACAGTACTGTTAATATACTATCTATTCAGTGGAGACCGGTTAAGGTTGAACATCCACCTAGAACAACAAGATAGGCTCATCCGCAACTGCACAATGGACTAGGCCTTGAATTGACAGTTGGTGTGAATAGGCTTCACTTGAAGTCTTGACTGATACTAGGCTGCCATAGCCAACCCGCAAGTAGAGCTTATAAGTCATACTCCTAACTCACTTCATGAGCTTATTAAAGAATACCCAATTCTTATAAACTGCGACTAACAATTGGGCTTACATAGGTGTGTTCTTATAGGGATACTCTGTAGGATAGTATCTCACTATAAAGCCTCAGAACACATTAAGACAAAGTCAACCTGCCTTACAAAAATGAGAGTACTGCATCTCCAACGGAGTGGGTCAAAGAAAAGGTTGTACTCTCCCATTAACCAACAACTTGTTCTTCCCAGGTCCTAATTCACGAGATTTTCGATCACATAGGTTGGGTTACTACTGAGGTTAACTCACATGGGTCTCAATCCCATCTCCTTCGATGCATTATCAATCACAGTGCGTGATAGTCCCTTTGTAAAGGGATCTACCAGGTTCTTAGCTGTCTGGATGTAGTCCACAGCTATTACTCCGGAGCTCCTTAATTTTCTGATAGACTTCAGTCTACGCTTTATATGTTTGCTGGACTTCTTCCTATTTTCCTGACTATTCTTCACCTTCGTGATCACTATTTGATTATCACAGTTTATGAGAATAGCAGGAATTGGTTTCTCAACAAAAGGCAAGTCCATCAACATATCTCTTAACCATTCGGCCTCAGTAGAGGCTGTATCCAGAGCCGTAAGCTCTGCCTCCATTGTGGACTTTGTAAGTATTGTCTGCTTACAAGACCTCCAAGAGACAGCGCCACCACCTAAAGTGAATATGTATCCACTAGTGGCCTTAAGCTCATCAGCTTCTGTAATCCAGTTTGAATCACTATATCCTTCAAGTACCCCTGGGTACCCTGAATAGTGAATTGCATAACTCATTGTGCCTTTTAGATAGCGCATGACTCGATCAATACCACGCCAATGATCACTTCCTAGATTAGAGGAAAATCTACTCAATTTGCTTACAGCAAATGAGATATCAGGGCGGGTTGCACTAGCTAGGTACATCAATGAGCCAATAATTTAGGAATATCTCAGATGATCCTTTCCTAGCCTTTTATTCTTTTGAAGTATTAGGCTAGGATCATAGGGTGTTGGAGAAGGTTTGCAATCCATATAACCAAAGCGGTTCAAAACCTTTTCCACATAATGAGACTGCAAAAGAGTAATCCCATTCTCACCCTTATTAAGTTTAATATTGAGGATCACATCGGCTTCTCCCAAATCTTTCATGTGAAAATTTTGGGATAAGAATGATTTTATATCATTAATCTCGTCGATACTTGTCCCAAAAATTAGTACGTCATCAACATACAAACACAGGATTACTCCTTTGCCCCCAGCATAACGGTAATACACACAAGTGTCAGCTTCATTTATTGCGAACTTAGCAGAGGTCAAAGTCTTTTCAAACTTCTCATGCCACTGCTTTGGTGCTTACTTTAAGCTGTACAGGGATTTGAGTAGCCTGCACACCTTGCCCTCTTGTCCTTGTGCTATAAAACCATCAGGCTGATTCATATAAATTTCTTCCTCTAACTCTCCATTAAGGAAAGCCGTCTTCACGTCCATCTGATGGACAAGAAGCTTATGGGAAGCAGCCAAGGATAATAGCACTCGGATTGTAGTTAATCTGGCAACAGGTGAGTAGGTATCAAAGAAATCCTCATCTTCTTTCTGTGTAAAACCTTTAGCGACAAGCCTCGCCTTGTACTTTTTAATAGTACCGTCAGGCCTAAGCTTCTTCTTAAATGCCCATTTACAGCCAATCGGTCTGCAACCGTTGGTTTGTCTACTACTTCCCATGTGCCATTTGCAGTGATGGAGTCCATCTCACTACGGACTCCATCCTTCCAATAATCTGCATCTGGTGACGCATATGCCTCTGCAATGGTCGTGGGAGTATCATCTATGAGATACACAATGAAGTCATCACCAAAGGATTTTTCAACCCTTTGTCTCTTACTCCTTCTAGGAGCTACAACATTGTCATACTCTTCAATACCAGGTGGGTCTATAATTGGCTCTATCGAGGGTGTGGGTTTAGGAATAAATTTATTAGACGAACTCGGTAAAGAATAAGCAACCTTCATCGGGAAAATATTCTCAAAGAAAGTAACACCCCGTGACTCCAAAAGTGAATCAACTAAAACATCAGGCGATTCAGATTTTATTACTAAGAACTTATATGCCGTGCTGTGGTACGCATAGCCCAAAAAGATACAGTCAACGGTCTTCGGTCCGAGCTTGCGTTTCTTATTAATTGGTACGCTAACCATGGCCAAACAGCCCCACGTACGCAAGTAATGGAGTGATGGTTTTCTACCTTTCCATCCTTCATATGGAGTGACTTCACTTTTTTTAGTCGGAACTCTATTTAGAAGATGACATGCTGTTAAAACAGCCTCCCCCACCATGCTTTAGCCATACCGGATGTTCCTAACATGGTATTCACCAAGTCCATTAACGTCTGGTTCTTTCTTTTAGCAACCCATTAGATTGGGGCGAATATGGAGGTGTCCGTTCATGAATTATTCCGTTCTCCATACAAAAAAGATCAAACTCATTGGAAAAGTACTCCCCACCGCGATCAGACCTAACACGCTTGATTTTCTTTTCTAATTGATTCTCTACCTTAGCTTTATAAGTCTTAAAGCATTCAAACGCCTCATCTTTAGTTTTTAAAAGAAACACGTAACAATATTTAGTTGCATCATCAATTAAAGTCATGAAGTATCTTTTTCCTCCTTTTGTCAACACACCATTCATTTCACAAATATCTGAATGTATAAGCTCTAATAATGTCGTGCACCTATCGTCTACAGCCCTATGAGGCTTACAAGGTTGCTTCGCTTGCACACATGCTTGAAATTTAGAGCCTTTGGCAGTAGAAAATTCCAGAATTAAATTCATACTGGATAGACACGACATACAACCAAAATTAATGTGACACAAACATGAATGCCATATATCAGCCACCGAATTGTTCGAATCACACACATGGTTCATAACTTTATTACAGAAATCAGAGAGTGAAAAGCGAAACAAGCCTCCGCTCTCATAGCCTTTGCCAATGAATTGGCCATATCTCGAGACGACTACTTTATCAGACTCAAATACCAGCTTGAATCCATCTCGACATAAGAGGGATCCACTAACGAGGTTCTTCTTTATTGAGGGAGCATGCTGCATATTCTTGAGCCGCACGACCTTTCCCAAAGTGAACTTCAGATCGACCGAACCAACACCAAGAACAGAAGCATGCGAGCCATTCTCCATCATGACGGTTGAACCTTGTGCGACCTGGTAAGATGAAAACATAGAGATATCAGTACAAATATAAATATTGGCTACTGTATCGATCCACCAAACATTAGATTGACATACAGAAAATACACTAGGTAAATAATTACCGTACCCAGATCTGCTAGGATCGCCAATAGTCACGTTGGCAGACTTCTGCCCTGCTGATTCTTCTTGCCCTTGTGGTTCTTGCACTTCTTGGCGAAGTGTCCATTCTCACCGTAAACGAAGCACACAACTTCATCCATGTTCATCTTCTTCTTCTTGAACTGAGTAGTCTGAACAGGCTTTTGCTTGTTTTTGCTAGCATGCTGCATCACATTAGCACTGGACTATTCTGGGGCTTTTGGTGGAGCATCCTTTGCCCGAGCCTTCTCTTCAACATCAAGACCAGCCAATAGATCCTCAACTGAGATATTCTGTCTTTTATGTTTCAGAGCTATGGCGAAGTTTCTCCATGATGGAGGCAACTTGGCAATCATACCACCAGCCACAAACTTATCAGACAAGACTTGTCCGAGTTGTTCGAGTTCCCTCACAATAAGTTGGAACTCATAAGCTTGTTTCACAACTGCACGGTTTTCAACCATTTTGAAGTCATGGTACTTCTCCATCACATACAACTCGTGCCCAGCGTCTGCAGCACAGAACTTATGTTCAAGTGCCTTCCACAGTTTAGCAGCGCTTTTGATGTTATGTAAACATCACACAACTGTCAGAGAGAATGCTAAGGACGCATCCGACGAAAATCGTCGTAGCCGCAGTAAACTCCTGCACCTCTTTCTCAGATTCGAGAGGTAGTGCGGGAGAATTACCCACGATCCAAAACACGCCCATAGCCGTGAGCCACAACTAGGCCCTCGTCTGCCATCTCTCGAAATTCACACCAGTGAACTTCTTCGGTTTTATCGCATCAGTATACCCCTTAGTCATCGCTAAATGCCAATCAGGTTTTTAGATTGTTGGAAATAAAAGCAATTTTGCGATGCATAAATTGATTCCGACAATAAGAAAAAGACTAACAACATGTATCACATATATATGATTGAACACTAGCACTACGATCCGAGACATACACATGTTCTCTAGTGCTAGTAACAGAAAGAATGCGAGAACGAACAACAAAGAGGAGAAAGACATTCTTACAGTGAGGTGGTCGGCGCGAAGGCAGAGGAGGAAGACCGTCGATGGAGATCGGCGAGCACCGGGCATGTCGTGCGTGCGCAAGGGTCGGAGCGGAAAACCGCCGGACCATTCACGCGCATGTTGTGCGTGCGTGCCCATTAGCCCGGCCCGGCCCGACGAGGCGAGCGAGCGCGCGCGCGTGTGGTCTTCCTTTTCCTCTCTCCAATAGCTCCAACAAGGTAAAGATAGCTCAACTATTTAATTTGGCCTCACTCCTCTTGAAGTAGCAATGTGGGACTAAACTTTCCTACCATTTCATATATACATGCATGTGTGAGTGGGTCTTTGAGATTTATTCGGAATTGTTTGGCCCATGGTCCAAAACATCTAACACGACTAACCGTGTATAAAAGAGACATGTAGATATATATCACACATGCAAAAGCAGCAGTCAGTGGTAATCAAAGGCATGGTGTAATTCACAGAGAGGAAGGAAAACATGGAGATGTGCTCACCAACGAACAGCTACGGACGGCAACGTTGATGATCCTGCATATATGGCTGGATGTGATGAAGGCAGCAGATCGATCGCCAAGATCCAGGCGACCGAATTGGCGACGTGCAGATCGATGAGGTTTCCCTTCACAGCAGCAACAGCAAAGGAGTACGGCGGAGAGTAGCTTCCTCGACGTGGGTGTAACACCCTAAAAATCATTTTCATAAAATAGTAATTAGTTTGGTTTATTTTTATTTATGTTATCATGATTCACCTAGGCCAAATATTAATTTTCATGAATAATAAAATTGAACGCAAGGCCTAGGAACACTTTTGTTGCATTCATACTGGTGCATAATATTTCTGTTTGTGTGCAGGTATAGTGTTGAGTGGTTTGAATTCAAACTTTGTTTGAATTTGAACAAGTTTGCAAAAACCAGAAAATAGAAGAGGCTTTTCTTTTCTCGTTTTACCTCCCTCTCTCTTTTGGTCCACAACCTGAGCCGGCCCATATCTTTTCCCTCTACCTTTCCTTTTCTTTTTTGCACGTGCAGCCAACCCACCCGAGGCCCGCAACGGCGGCCCAGAATGCGGCCTGCTTGGCCTGCCTAGCCAGCCCGACCCCGCCGCCCGCTTTGGACCCACCTGGCAGCGACCCCGGCGACTTATCCCCTGCTCAAGCACCGCCGGCGCCATTTCCCCTCGGCGGAAACCACCGCATGAGTGGCATTGCTGGCCACTCAGCCGCCTCGCCTGGCCATAGTGGCGCACCCGCGGCCGTTCACCGCCTCCCCCCGGCCTATAAAGCCAGTACCGAAGCCCGGAGCTCACCCTTTTCCGTTCACGTCCCACCTATCGGTCGCCATTGCCGACGACCCGTCGTCGACTCTGCTGCGTCGAGGAGCCCAGAAGGTGGAGCCGTGTCCACCCGTGCCTTTTCCTTGCCCTTCCTTTTCGTCTCGCGCGACCTAGACCTCACCGGAGCTCTCCCTCTCTCTGCAGGATCTCGCCGACGTCGCCCTCCCCATGGTGAGCTTCTCCGCCGGCCCGAGCCCCTAGCCAAGCTCGTCGTCGCCCCGTGCGTCGCCCAGTGTCGGCCGCGTCGTGAACCTTGACCGGGAGCGCCGAATCGGCTGCTCACCGGCGAGCCCAAGTCGGCCCCATGGCACGCCTTCGCACGCCCTGCCGACGGTCCATGGTGGACTGGTGGACCGAGCCCACGCGCACGGTCCACAGTGTGGTCCACGGCCACGTCCGCAGCCCCACGCCGCGCCGTGTGACGCCGTGTCGGCAACGCCGCCGACAGCAGCCGCCGTTTTGCACTTAGGCCCCTGCAGTTTTAGGAAATCCAGGATCAGTCCATGCCAGTTCTGAAAGACTTAGTTTCAGGCTCTGTTTTTAGCAGTTTAGACCCTGTCTTCTCTGGTTTTTATGACCGGAGACCAGAGCCGAGTTTTAGCCTTGCAAGCTCTGTTTTTAGTTTGCCAACGTTTTTAGACAATCGGTAATAGGCTAAGGAACCTTTAGAAAAATATATTTATTTACAGAAATATTGTGTAAATGATTTATTCATAACTTTGTCATTTTAAGTCCGATTAGCTTGATCTTTGCGTTCATGTGCTCATATAATCATGTAGAATAGTTTTGTAAATGTTTCTATATATGTTTCTATTTCATGGTGTAATGTTCTAATAGAAGTATATTTTCTTGCATGTGATGATTGTCTGGATATATTGCTTGGTGATGGTCATGCGTATAGAGGGTGACGTGTTTGAGGAGCAGGATTTCTAGGAGCAGTACCAGGACCAAGTTGGTGAGCAAGGCAAGTATAGCCTATGGTTTCCTTGATACCCGGTAACTTTTAATCATTTTATACATACTGCATGTGTCTTAATTTAATAACCATAGATACTTTCCTTGGAGTACTTTATCTGTATATCCTTGTTACCTATGGGAGGGTTTATGCATTTAGGAGGATAAGTTTGGCTACGCTTAATAGTGCTTAAATGATAACTTTGAATAATGGTTTTTGGTATAAGGATTAAAGATGCTCTAGTTACTTTCCATAAGGATTTATACCGAAAGCGGCAACCCAAGAATTTAGTACATCCTTGAGAATCAAAGTGAGAATGGTCTTAGTCGTATAACTAGTTTCTCTAGCTTGTTAGTAGTTACCGATTTCCTTCGGCGCAAGAGGGGGGCCTAGGTTGCAGAATGGCTTCTTGCCTGTCAAGATGTGTGCTGGGCTGCGGTCACTGGTGTGCCAGTCTTGAAGGGGGCCTCCATTTGCCTAGCTGCTGAAACCTCGCGGCTACTAACTTGTTAGGGTAATTAGTGAAAGGCTTCGTGGTGAAACCCTGCCGACTTACCTTGGAAGTGACAGAGGTTGGCCGCCTCAAGCAAAGGGAATCACAACTCAAGGTGAAAGTGTACACCTCTGCACAGAGTTTGATCAAACTGGTATATCAGCCGGGCTCACGGACACGAACGGCCTGGATCCTTTTTGTATAGCCTGTTACGTGGATGGTTGGGAGCTATCTTTAACTTTGATGCTAATAAGTTACTTCTCACATGGTTATGGGTTTTATCATTAATTTAGTAATTTAAGTGCTAATTAAAATATGATGAACTAAAATGCTAACCGCTTAACCTGTGTCAAGCCTTTGAGCCTTGCATCCCCCATAGTTATACTTGTTGAGCATGGTGAGCTGACACTTGTTGTATCACCAATAAAAATCCTGGATGGGTACCAGATGGAGATGACTATGTGGATATCTCTGAGGATAACCAGGACTTTTGAGGAGTGCATACCACCGGTCGGTGTCCCCGTGGGTTGGAGTTTTTACAGCTTTTCTACGTATCCGCTGTAATAATGCCGTTGGCAATGATGTGATGAACATGTGTTCAACATGTCCCAGTGATGTAATAAAGTTATAAACGTTGTTATATCTTTTGTAATATGTATGTATATGTAGTTTGGGACTTCCTGCGTCCACATATACTTGCTCCTCTGTTTTATTTTAAACAGGGTGTTACATGGGGCTCCGCAATGGGTCTTGGTAGATGTAAAGGCAACAGCAGCAGAGATGCACGGCGGCGGCTTCCTGTTTTTGATCGGCGACGACGTGAGCAAAACATAGAGCAAGAAAGAGAGGGATAAAAGCACATGAAAATCCTGTACCGCACAGAGACACTCGGCAGCAAGCTCGGGTAGTCGTCTCGGCGAGATCCAAATGACAGCGCTGCAAGCTCGAACGAGGGCGGCGCGAGGATTTCAGGAAAGCGGCGTACAGGATTCCAGGGGAGAGGAAGGTGAAGGGCGGCGCTGCCTGGTCCTGTTGCTGTACAACGAGAAAGGAGAGAAGAGCATCGGTGGGGGGTGGGCTGCTCTACTCAGCAGTCGTGCAGGCCTAGGAGCTGGGATGGCAACGGCCCAAAGCCAAGATTCCAGGCGTAGGAAAAAGAAAAGCAAGGCTGGGCTCACTCTGGACGTTGGGCTGGAGAGAAAGAAAAGATAGATTTTTATAAGAAAACTCTTTTCTATTCTTCTTTTCTTTTATTTTCAAGACATTTTCAAATAGCTTTCCAAATTAACTTTGAAATCCTTTTTCATAATTGGTCAAAACCACTCATCACAAAAATATGAATGCACCAGCATGTATGCACAACCATGTTTCTAAGCCTAGCATAAATTTTAACATAATGAAAAAATATTATTTTCCCTAAGTTTTCATGAGCACAAAATTCAAATTAAATCATTTAACTCTATTTTTCAAAAATACACTTTTTAGGTTGTTACATTTTCTCAGGATGTCATTTATTTGATT
>JALGXP010000063.1:0-105013 GCA_023333625.1 Bothriochloa decipiens
TGAGACGACTCAAGAAAGTCTTCCAGTCAACATATGCGAAGTTAAAACATGTTGTACTGAACTCTCAGCACATGCGCATTTAAGCTGTCCAGTAATTAGGAAATAGTCACAGGACAGATAGACATAGCTTAATCCACGATTATAATATAATTGAAGTAGTAGTGTTGTTTATACTCAAACTATTGTCAGTGGTTATATTTCATTGCTGTTAGTGGCTATCGGTGACAACCTGAAAAATGAAAACCATGGCATCACATTATCCTTTATTGCTTTGAAATGAAAACATCTGATGAGAAATGAAGTGACACTAGCAACTTCAAATTTCAAACCCATCACAGAGATTGCTGTTCTCACCATCTAATCCGATTTGTTCATTACTGTTTGGTTTGGCATCCTACTGTGAGTTTTATTACAGGTTAGCTTCAAGAAATTTAAGCTCTGACTACCTATATTCACCTTTATGCACTAGGGTGGTTTTGACAAACCTTTGTCCAAAAGTGAAGTATTAAGATATCTTCTAGAAGGCACTGTAGATCCAAAGGCGCTTCCAGATAACCTGTTTGACAGGGAAGATGAAGAACATGAAAGTAGTGAACCTAGCACTGTAACATCAAGTATGTAAACCAGAACATGCTCTTTATATTTGTTTCTTTTAGCTTACAATATCATCACACATACCTAAGGAAAATAGCACGGTGGAATCTGCACTGCTGTTCTTATTGTTATTACTATTTGGAAGGTGTTTAAATGTTCTTCCATATACCTCTATTAGCCAAACTACAGTACTGCAAGAAACTGTAATGCTGTACTACTCGGCCTTTTATACAACTCCTTGCATTCTGGTTTTGATGTGCAGCTGATGACTCCAGTAAGTGGATTAAAGTAAAAGAAGGAAAAACACTTCAAGAGGTGCTGCAGGATAAAGGCTATATTGTTCCTGCAATTCCTGGTCTGTTTCTTCAATCCCTGCATACTCTACTTATATAGTTCATGCAGCATTTTTAGTATCCAATGGAGAATAATGCCATCACTCCACATGCAGTGTTCTTTGTTGTTTCAAGAAAATCCACCTTCTATAAAGAATTCAAGGCTGGAAATTGGTCTTTGCCATGAAACAAAACCGGACACTAAGGTTCAGCTTGAATTGGTCTCGGAGATGGCAGCGGATATGACAGGAAAGCGTAAGATGCCCGCTTAATCATGGTCCTTTGCATTGGTTTAGAAGGAATGTGCTTCTTTCAATATCTGAAGACTGACAGTCTTTTGTTTCCCACCGTTTTTCTTGACTGATGGCCGAGGATATGTTACCGAATTAGACAGAAAACACAAGGCAATGCAATGTGAATTTCATTGTGAACTGATTCAGCGTTTAGCATGGATTTAGTGTGTTATTTAGTCCCAATTGATGGATGGGCTTGAGAGTTGGGCCTGAGCTTGCTTGTATGGATACAGACGCTCTCTTCCCATTTTATAATACCGTGCGACTCTTATGACTGAACTCTAACCAGTGTACATGTTTGCTCTCAGATGAGCAACACACTTGGGATGTTTGCTTGCCACTGGGAACCGATGAGCGATGATCTGTGCTGCCATGTTCTCGTTGCTCCAGCAATGAGGAGGCAAAAGTTACCGCCCTCCTGGGCAGCAGTCAGCAGTTGGAGTTCCAGGATTCGAACAGGGGCGCTGCACACACTGCGGTTGTGGCGGTGGCGCACGAACCAAACCCAGGTGTCTGCTCCCCGAACCTTGGGTTCGTGCATGGAAGACAACAGGCTGCAACGCAAAATCACAAGCCCAGAAACGGCGAAAGCAAACAAGAACGGCCGCCTCGGCGTATGTTCATCTCTATCCCGTGCCGGCCGTCCGCCAGGCACAGCCGCACATGACAAACCAGGAGAGGCGTGGCTAGTATATTCTGCCTGTGCGCGTACAGAGTACAGAGACACGAGCGATCGATCGATCTTCTTATAGAAGCGCCGTAGCGAGCAAAAGGACTAGCTCAGTGCCCCGGTCACATACACAAGTATAAGCGTGCTGCGTGCGTGCCATGGAGCAAACCGAGGCGGCAGCGGCGGTGAGCGGCACGCCTGCAGCGGGAGTGCATGGTGGCGAGACGACGGCGAGGAAGCCGGCGACGGCGCTGAAGGTGGTGGTGGCCGTGGACGCGAGCGAGGAGAGCCTGCACGCGCTATCGTGGGCGCTGGACAACATCGTGCGGTGCCACGCGGACGCAACGCTCGTCGTCGTCCACGCGCAGCACGCCGTCGCCCACTTCGCCTACCCCGTCGCCGCGCACGGTATCGGTACCAGCACCACCCGACACCCCCCCGCCCTTCTTGCTCCTAGCTAGCCAAGCTGACACCTGAATGGTTCGTGCCTCGTACGCTGATCGATGATCCAAAAGCCGTCGTGTACGCGCCGTCCGCGGCGGCGGAGTCCATGCACAGCGTGGCGCAGGAGGAGAACTCCCGCAGGATCGTGGCGCGCGCGCTGGACATGTGCAAGGAGAGGAAGGTGGGCGCCACGGGGGCCGTCGTGGAGGGCGACGCCAAGGAGGCCATCCGCCAGGCCGTGGAGCGGATGCACGCCGGGCTTCTCGTACTCGGCAGCCGGGGCCTCGGCACAATCAAGAGGTACAGAAGAGACCGCATTATACTTGTTGCCATATGCCGCGATCGAAAACCTGTCGATCGACTCATGTGTGTTCGTCGTGAACTCGTGATGATGCATGGCGTTCTTAGGCAGTGTGAGCGACTACCTCATCCATCACGCCTGCTGCCCAGTGCTGGTCGTGAGGCCTGGGAGGCCGATCAAGTGAACTCTGGCGCCTGCCGTTCTCAATCACTTGAGTACTTGAGATTGAGAACGACAGCACTTGCCTACATTTCTGTATGGACAACACTTGCCTGTCCATACGGAAATGTACGCACCGAATAAAGAATCGATGCATGGCAAAGCGCCTGCTTGCCTACACTTATGAACTCTGGCGTTATCAACAAATAATTAGGAGGTTAGACACGTCGATCTGCCAATCACCTATTCACATTACCTCCGTACAATTAACCTTATATGCATTCCTTTATAAATGCAAAGGTTAATGTACTCTAAAATCTCAGTCATGCACGCGGTCTAGGAAGTGATAAATAAACCAACAGGCTTTGAGGCTCAATAATGTACATAGACCGTTCAAAAACTCATAAACCAATGTATTCAAATTATGTGAGTTTCCTTCATGTTCGCTTGAAATGTTCTCGTATAAATCTACGGTACTTTTCCCGGATGTATGCACGGAGGCACTTCTGGTATGAGAAATCAATCCAAACACCATCTGTTCGAACAACAAAAAGACATCTTGACTTCCTCAACTCAGGGTGCCTATCAAACTTCAAGGAGAATCCATGTTAAGAGAATCGATTACATATACATTCTGAATTTGCAATTAACCTCGGTCAAACTAGACATACACACAAATTCAAGTATTTGGTGTCAATGATGTATCAACTAGATATCCAGAAAAATTTCGCATGAAAGTATGATGTAGTATTATTTTGCAAGCTCCTTTGTATCAGCACAAAAGCTTCATATAAGCACTTTGACTGAGAAAGCGCTTCCACTTCTTGGAAGGAAATATCTAATCATGATCGCGTACAATGCCAAGTCTACAAAATTGTCGAAGTTTATTGGTCTTAAGGGCAAATTTGCATAGCCGACCAGCTCTACATTTTAATATGGCTTTGTAGCTTTCCAACTTTAGTGATTGAAATTAATGGATGAAATTAAGGACCATTTCTTAACCAAAATATAATTTTCTCATAATAAGCTGGACTGACACATTGGTAATTATTATTAGGGGCTTTGGTATCTCTATCAGCGAAATGGCAATTTTACCCTCGCTTTTTTTTAACTTTATAATTTTATCTTATTATTTCAAAACGAAGAGAATGTCTACCTCTGTTCTGATAAGTACCTCTAACGATGTTAAAAAGGATAACTTTGCCCCTGGTCTCACTTACACGCGGCCCCATGTCATTCCCCTGCATTGGACCTTCTTCCCGTGCGTGCACAGTTCACGGGAATGTGAGGCCGGGGATCGAGCAGGTCTGCACCGCCGCCGGATCCCGCGCCGTCGCTCACCTCGGCGGCTCTCCAAGGATGGGGCTACGCTCACTCGGTCAGGATGATGTAAGGCTGGTGCCGGGGCTTGGGCAGGGGAAGGAGCTCGTCGGCCATGGGAGGGGCAGGGGAGCCCGACCATGGGAAAGGCAGGGGAGGGAGCTCCCGCTGGCCACGAGGACGCACCTGCGCCGGATCTGGGACCGCGCCCGCACCGCAGCTTGCCTGCGGGCTGCGGCGGCTCGCCAATGATGGGCACCGAGGCCACGAGGCAGAGCTGGGCACCGTCCATGGAGCTCGCTGGCCATGGAAAAGGCGGCGGAGCTCCCACGAGCCGCGAGCCGGAGCAGGATCAGAGCGTCGTGTCGGCCGCCAGGACCGCCGCCGTCGACCGCCGGGAGCTCAGCTGCCGCCGTCCGAAACCCTAACCGTCGCCCCCCATGCCGCGCACACCGGGAGCAACAGTGGGGAGGGCACGCGGGGGAGAGGGGGAGGGCCGAAGGGGAGAAGGGGAAGAGCGAGCAGAGAGGAGCCGCCGGGACAGTAGCAGGGCGCCGGCGCTAACGCAGATGCGCGACGGGTTCTTTTCCTGCGGCTCTCTATCGAGCAGGAGAACGGGAGAGAAGAAAAGGCCTCAGGGGTATTGTTGTCTTTGGGACTCCCTATCTTTTCTTTTTTGTTTATTTTTTGTTATTTAATATAATGAGTATAAACGGTGTTAGAAAAGAGGGGTAGACGGAGGATTTATTGGGTAAAAATACAAAGTTAAAAAATGAAGGGTAAAATCATAATTAAAATTGAAAATAAGGGTAAAATTATCAAATTCCCTTATTATTAATATAGATTTATTCAGAGCAGAATGCCACGAACACTATGTCAAAAGAAAACTTTATGAACGTGTGTTCAACTACATCACAGACGCTTCCGGGTGCGTGTGTAATATAGATTATTACATACGCACCTTGTGAAAACACGTCTGTATTAACACGAAGACGCGTCTGTGACAATAAGAATATGCGTCTGAATTTTGTTACACTAGAGACTACTTTTCATAACGCGTCTGTGAGATTCGTTTTTGCTACAGACGTGTATGATTCTATATACCGAAAACAGCCTTGGCAGCACAAGAAGTGTTGTTTTCGGTATATAGAATCATACATACATGATGCAAAATGTCAGCAAATAGTCGAGTATAGGATGGAGGTATAGGATGGAATTGGTGCTGGAATCTAGGTTGGCCAATGGGTTGGGCTCTAAACCTGATTGGCAGCATAGGAGCTAAGCTGAGCTCACCCCAGACCATCAACAAGGCAGGGTTGAAAGAAGGGACCAAAAAGATAAGTCATTCACCCAATTAACACCACACTCCATAATTCCTCCCTTAACAAACCTGACTCTGATCAACTAAAGTTCAATCTAAAGATCAGATTTCAACTAATAACCTACGGTGAACAGAACCTGAACTAACAATGACTCTAAAGTCTAAACCAGGTCTATTGAAGATCTTTCACATACTCAACCTGACAACCTGACTTAACAATGATCAATGACTCTAGCCCAGGTCTACTGAAGGTATTGTAACATCCTCGATGTTAAGCATACTTAAGCACTTGCATTGCATTAGCCTAATCATCATTTGCATTAGCATCATCTCTATATCATTCTGACATTGCATGTGATGCTATGAGGGTTGAAGTTTTGTTTGTCCTTTTGTGAAAAACATGATAACCATGGTCAAGTGCTTGATGATTGCTCACTAAAATAATCTAGAGATTATTAGGGTACCAAATGAACCTATGTTCATGTTAACAACTTTGCCTAATTATATCTCTAGGTGATAGTTGACCAACAACGGGACCATGAGTGCTCTGCTTTGACCGTTTCAAAAATCCTTGATAGAGTGTTTGCATGTCTGTGCACCCTTAATCATTCTTGTCCAGAATTTTATAAGGAACAAAAGTTGTTATTATCACTTTTCATGAAAATGTTTGGAAAATGTTCAAAAAGATTAAAAAAGGCAGGTTTGGGGGCTATTTTTCATTTAAAATAAATTTATGAGGTATTTTCAATTGAAATTTTGTATTTCAAAATCTAGGTAGAATTTGGCCATGCTTGTTAAAGATGAAATGTTCTACTCTTCTAGAGCTACATTTCCTTCAATATGAGTTTTGGCTAATTCGGCTTGGTTTGGGAGTAATAGGGTAGAGAAGTTTGCATTAGAGGTCATAAAAATGGAATTTCTATGACGATTACCTCTTAGCCGTCAGGAAAATCGAGGTCCTAAAATTCGTGGCCGACCCGCTCAGGCCTCTCGCGCCGCGTGGCGTCCTCGCACCGGCGTCCGTGGGCGACAATGGCCCGGCAGGCTGCGTTAAGGCGCCGCGCTGCGCCCTCACCCACTCCATTGCCTCCCATCTCTTCATTTCTTCTCTCTTCCTCTCCCTTCCTCTTTCTCGGCACAGCATTGGGCGGGCACCATTGTTGCCGCCGCGCTTCACCACCACCATAGCACCACGCCACCACCTCATTTTCTTCCCAGCGCCCGCACGGAGCTTCGCGATGGCCACCTCCATCACCTGAGCCTGCTAGCAGCAGCCGTTGTCCAGGGGTAGGGCCGAATCGGCCGGATTTTTTTCTTCCACCATGGCCGTCGAGCTCAGGCTCGCCGTGGCCAACCTGGCTCCGACCGCCTCCTCCTCTCTCGTCTTGAGAATCGAGTTCACCTTGCCAAGGGGACCGTAAAACCCTAGCTAGTGTGGCAGAACCTCCTAAATCATATGGCTCACATGCATGATTATTGTCTAAACAGACTCCAAATAACCATGACTGTGTTCTATATGACTTAAAAAGTCTGTCGGGTAAATCCTGAATTATCCACGATTCTCCGAGCAGGATCAATCGTTGTAGAGAGACATTGCAGTATTACAACAATTGGATATAAATAATATATCACGGAGTAAAACAGCGGAAGACTTACAATAACCTAAGTTTATAAACCTTTGAGTTTCAAATATTTACAACCATAAGTTTAAATTGTACAAACCATAATAGTAGTGGAGTAGCAGTAGATAACTTTATT
This sequence comes from Bothriochloa decipiens, assembly GCA_023333625.1. Classification (NCBI taxonomy): domain Eukaryota; kingdom Viridiplantae; phylum Streptophyta; class Magnoliopsida; order Poales; family Poaceae; genus Bothriochloa; species Bothriochloa decipiens. The sequence goes on from JALGXP010000063.1 coordinate 7,193, forward strand.
ACGATACCAAAGGAAAATCTCTGCCCAAGAGCTAAACATCTTACTCGTCGTCACTTTCCTCGACGACTGTCATGCAGCAGGATGCAAAACACTCCTGCCCATGCGGCTCACCTGCAACAAGGTTTCAACAAACCCTGAGTACAAAAAGTACTCAACAAGACTGACCCGACGAAAAAGAGGGGTGGAGACTCAAGAAATGCAGGCTAGAGGGACAAGGTAAGGCTTGTAAGAGATAAGAAATTTTGCAAAAAAGCTTAACAGAAAGAAAAGGTTGCTTGGACTAGATCCAATTATCAACCAACTTCATTATTGATACTTAATCTTTGTTCAAGTTGTTACTACGATGATGAACACCGATCGAGTCTTCTTCTCCGAGAAGCAACGGCGATTCGAATCCATTTTTATACCCAGCTGGGACCTAGGTCACTGGAATACCGGAGACTTTAACTCCGATGCATCCCAGATGAACCGATATACCGGGATAACAACCACAGCTGTATATCACCACATGGCACACGTGAGCTCTGCGGCCCAGCGTATCGAGATACGTGGGAACTTAAACCCCACAGTAAAACACACTATGACACAGATGGGATCTCTGGCCCCACGCTATGTCACTCCATGATATACACGGCTCCAACCATCCGTATACCACTTCATGCATGTGGATTTCTAAATTCTCGATATCACCAGTTCACCAACGGACGGGACCTAGGGCATCAACAGACGGAAATACTACAGAAGGACTCCATTCCCAGTGCAAGTTCACCGTTCGGACTCGATTTATTACTATCATCAAGATTCCAACAAGAAAACCAATCTCATCTTTTTCATTCTTTTTCCTTTGAACAATTAATTAAATAAGCAAGGCTAAGCATTACTACTTATCTTCCCAAGCAGGTAACAAGGAATAAGGAAATAAGACAGGTAATGCAATTGGTGGGTTTTTCACTCAACTCCTATTACTTAATGCAACATATCATAGCTGAAGCGATAAAACTTTTATAAATAGAATAGGGTTTGAATGCATCCGGGGCTTACCTTGGTATTCGGGGTAGACGGTCTCAAACTCTGGATCAACTCTCGATTCTTGAATCTGCTCGTCCTTCGAATCTGGGCGACAACGTTAACTCTCCATTAACGGAAGCTATTCGATAATTAATATGCTTCAACATGATGGAATAGTAAACATGATGCTCGATGGATGCATGATCGAGTATAACTTTTCTTCACGATAAAGTTGCAAGCCGACAAAACTTCGTTTCTAAAACTCATTAGGGTTAACTACGCCATTTAAGGAATTAATTAAACACATAAAATAACGTTAATTAAGCCCTAATGACATAATTAAGGTAAGCGCAAATAATTAATTAAAGTGCCAAAGGTCATTAAGGTTAATGACCCAAGGTCATCAATCAATCCCAAAGTCAAACAAATCCTATAATGATTAAACTCAACTAAAGGGGTTAATTAATTATTTAAAAGCATTAAATAAAGGCATAAAAAATTAAAGTTATCAAATTAAGCCCAAATTTTTATTTTAGAAAGCTTTTAGCTTAATTAGATGGCAAAACAAATTTCAGAAATAAAAGCCAATTATTTTATTTATTAAAAATCATTGAAGGTCCATTTTTCAATTAAAAGGGCTAATTTTAAAATATGCAAAAAGTACTTAAATTTGGCATTTTATATTTTTTTTAGGTAGATGACATCATACAGAACACTTACAAAAATTTTCAGAATTTTTAGAGCTATATATGAATTACTATGATTTTTCAAAGAAAATAGTATTTAAATCATTTTCTGAAAATAGAAAAAGAAAATCGGCACAGTACTCTCGCGCTGACCGACGGCCCGTCGGAGGTTGACCGGCGATTCCTCGCCGTCGGCGAGGTCTCCGGCGACCGGACTGGAACTCTAGCATCGGCGGCTTCGCGCGCGGCGGAGCGGCATGGCCGTGCCGGCGGCGAGCCACGGTGGCCGGCGGCTACGACACGGGATTGAGCAAATTGATGGCACAAATAGATGCAGGGGCTCACCACAGCGCTGATGCGTACGTTAATGGAGGCTCGGTGCGGCTGGGTTGAGCTGCGGTGTGGCAGAACCTCCTAAATCATATGGCCCACACGCATGATTATTGTCTAAACAGACTCCAAATAACCATGACTGTGTTCCATACAATTTAAGAAGTCTGTCGGGTAAATCCCGAATCATCCATGATTCTCCGAGCAGGATCAATCATTGTAGAGAGACATTGCAGTATTACAACAGTTGATATAAATAATATACAACGGAGTAAACAGCGGGAGACTTACAGTAACATAAGTTTACAAAACTCTGAGTTTCAAATATTTACAATAATAGGTTTAAATTATACAAACCGTAATAGTAGTGGAGTAACAGTAGATTACAATATTAAACAATAGCCCTGCCCATGAGCTAAACATCTTTATTCGTCGTCGCTTTCCTCGACGACTGTCATGCAGCAGGATGCAAAACACTCCTGCCCATGAGGCTCACCTGCAACAAGGGTTTAACAAACCCTGAGTACAATGGTACTCAACAAGACTGACCCGACGAAAGAGAAGGGTGGAGACTCAAGAAATGCAGGCCAGAGGGACAAGGTAAGGTCTATAAGAGAAAAAATTTTGCAGGAAAGCTTTATAGAAAGAGAAGTTTCTTGGGCTAACTCCCATTATCAACCAACTTCAGTATTGATCCTTAATTGTTGTTCAAGTTGTTACTACGATGATGATCAGTGATCGAGTCTTCTTCTCCAAGAAGCAACGGCGATTCGAATCCATTTTCATACCCAGCTGGGACCTAGGTCACTGGAAGTACCGGAGACTTTAACTCCGATGCACCCCAGGTAACCGATATATCGGGATAACAACCGCAGCCGTATATCACCACATGGCACCCGTGAGCTCTGCGGCCCAGCGTACCGAGATACATGGGAACTTAAACCCCACAGTAAAACACACTATGACACAGATGGGATCTCCGGCCCCACGCTAGGTCACTCCATGGTATACACGGCTCCAACCATCCGTATACCACTTCATGCATGTGGACTTTCTATTTTCTCGATTATCGACAGGTCACCATCGGACGGGACCTAGGGCATCAACAGACGAGATCACTACAGAGGGACTCCATTCCCAGTGCAAGTTCACCATCCGGACTCGATTTATTACTATCATCAAGATTTCAACAAGAAAACCAATCTCATCTTTTTCATTCTTTTGCCTTTGAACAATTAAATAAATAAGCAGGGCTAAGCATTACTACTTATCTTTCTAAGCAGGTAACAAGGAATAAAGAATTAAGACAGGTAATGCAATTGGTGGGTTTTCACTCAACTCCTATTACTTATTGCACATATCATAGCTGAAGCAGTAAAACTTTTATAAATAGAATATGGTTTGAATGCATCCGGGGCTTGCCTTGATGTTCGGGGTAGACGGGTTCGAATTCTGGATCAACTCCCGATTCTTGAATCTGCTCGTCCTTCGGATCTGGGCGATAACGTTAACTCTCCGTTAACGGAAACTATTCGATAATTAATATGCTTTAACATGATGGAATAGTAAACATGATGCTCGATGAATGCATGATCAGATTAAGGGCTTGAGTACAACTTTTCTTTACGATAAAGTTGCAAGCCAACAAAACTTCGTTTATATAACTCATTAGGGTTAACTACGCCATTTAAGGGGTTAATTAAACACATAAAATAACGTTAATTAAGCCCTAATGACATGATTAAGGTAAGCGTAAACAATTAATTAAAGTGCCAAAGGTCATTAGGGTTAATGACCCAAGGTCATCAATCAATCCCAAAGTCAAACAAATCCTATAATGATTAAGTTAACTAAAAGAGGTTAATTAATTATTTAAAAGCATTAAATAAAGGTATAAAAATTAAAGTTATCAAATTAAGTCCAAAATTTTATTTTAGAAAGCTCTTAGTCTAATTAGATGGCAAAACAAATTTCAAAAGTAAAAGCTAATTATTTTAATTATTAAAAATCATTGAAGGTCCATTTTCTAATTAAAAGGGGTAATTTTAACATATGCAAAAATTATTCAAATTTGGCATTTCATATTTTTCCTAGGTGTATGATATCATAAAGAACATTCACAAAAATTTTCAGAATTTTTGGAGCTATATATGAATTACTATGAATTTTTTTAAAAAATAACATTTAATTCATTTTCTGAAAATGGAAAAAGAAAAATCGACACAGTGCTCCCGGGTCAACAATCGACCCCGCCGGAGTTGACCGGCGATATCTCGCCGTCGGTGAGGTTTCCAGTGACGGGGTTTTCTCCTACTTGCTCATCTTGACACGGCGCATCCAACGGACAGGCTAATGCAAATGGCGGAGCGATGGCAGCATGCACGCCGGCGACAATGGCGGCGCGGCGGAGCTCGGGCGCGGCGGCGTCGCTCACCGGAGCGATTTTCGGCGACGGCGACCACACGGACTCACGCAGGGAACTTAAACGGACAAGTTTGGCAACTATATGATGGCACTTCATGGTCCCTGGCCAAGGCAGCAACGCGCGCGGCGGAGCGGCATGGCCGTGCCGGCGGCGAGCCACAGTGGCCGGAGGCTGTGATGCGGGATTGATGAAATTGATGGCACGGATAGATGTAGGAGCTCACCACGGCGCTGATGCGCACGTTAATGAAGGTCCGGAGTGGTTGGGTTGAGCTGCGGTCGACGGCGGTGATGGCGGCGGCGGCGCTCCGATGGCAAGACGGCGTCACGGCAGTCTCCGGTGATGCGCTGCTCAAACCAAGGTGCGCATGAGGTGCAAGATGATACGGAGAACACGATGGCAGGGTTAAAGGTAAAATATATTCACCTTTGGCGGCGACAAACGGCGGCGATGGCGCGGCGGCTCGGCTGGCCGGCCGCGGGGAAGAAAGCGGCGTGTGGGCAACTCGGGTGATAAGAGCAAGCACGAACTGGCTCAAACGGACCGTGAAGAAGTGGCGGAGCTTTGGGCAAGAGTAATTGGACAGAGGTGGAGCGTCGGCGGCGAATTCGGGCGGCAGAGCGAGGTCGTCGGCGACGGTGGTGGGAGGAAGAAAGAAGAAGAACGGAGTTGGCCGACTGCTATTTATAGCATGAAGACGATGCTTGAGTGAGCGACACGACGACGGTGAAGTTTCTCGCGTCCGAGAGCGCTCTGGTGGCCGGGAAGGTGCGACTGTGGTCGGCGGCGCGCGATGAGAAGCCGGCCATGGCGGGCGCCGATAGGGTTAGTTACTGTTTGAGGTATTTACAGAAATGCCATTCGTTTTAAAATACAAATTACTCCAAAATTTTTATAAGAACTTAAAAATCTCCAAAAATATCATTTGCATAAATTTTCAAGAGCTACACTTTTACTTTAACTGGCATCCTCAAATTCTGTCTAGATTTTGAAATTTGAATTCAGATTTGAAAAGGGAATAAAACCCTAGAAACAAGCATTTGAAATTACTTTTGATTTTTCAATAAAACTTGAAAATATTCAAAACTATGAAATGTTGAGCTTGTCAAACCAAATATTTTTTATATACAAAGTTTTCTCAAATTATGCATAATTTTTGAATTATGGTTTTAAAATAAAAAGGGGATAAATGCTGGAAACTGTATTTTCAAATTAATTTGGAATTCCTTCTGGAAACTTGAAAAACTTTGTATACCAACTTTGTAGCTCTTGTCAAGATCTACAAACTGTCTTTTTAGAGTATCTCCAAATTTTTTATATATTTTGACTTAGAGGAAAGGGGGTAAAACTAGGTTTGAAATAAAGGGTTTTTGGAATGGAATTTAAACTCAATTTGGTTTCTAACTTAATTGGTTGGTTATTAGTGATCACATACATCATTCAAGGACATTTTTAGGTCATTGATCCAATGACACCCTTGGTTGACCAAGTTGACTTTTGAAAAACCTTGTATAGCATTTCCAATTCGAATTTAAATTTGAATTGCCAGACTCAGGAATAAGTTTTGGAATTCAAATTTAATTTCAAATATGGAAATTATTTTTAGGGTTGGACTCAGACTTATACACTATGCTTGACACTAGTGTAAACACAGTTTACACTTCAAGTACATAGAGTATAAACTAAGTATTTGCAATGACATTCGAAAATAAGGTTTTATTATTTCATGTGACAAACATTACAGAAACTCAATCAACCTATGAAATATAAACTTTTTTTAGTTGATGCACATTAAGGTTGACTTAAACATGAATGCTTTGCAGTGCATACGATGACATGGCATGTTTTAGTTAATATAACACCAGAGGTGTTACATGCGGACGTCGGCGGTGATGGCGGCGGCGGCGCTCCGATGGCAAGGTTGGCGTCACCGGCGTTCCTGTGGACCATTAAGCCAGCCAAGGTGCGCATGAGGTGCAAGATGATACAGAGAACACGATAGCGGGGTTAAAGGTAATATATATTCACCCTGTGCGGTGGCCGGCGGCGAAAATGCTCGTGGCGGCTCGGCGGCCGGCCGCGAAGAGGACGACGGTGCGTGGGCAACTCGGGCGAAGAGAGCAAGCACGAACTAGCTCAAAATGACCGTGAGGATGTGGCGGAGCTTTGGGCAGGAGCAATCGGACAGCGGTGAAGCGTCGGCAGCGAATTTGAGCGGCGGAGCGAGGTCGTCAGCGACGGCGGCGGGGAGAAGAAAGAGTAGAACTCGGCCACGGCGACGGTATTTATAGGGCGGAGGCGACGTCTGGACTGGCGACACGAAGACAATGAACCTTCGCGCGTCCAGAAGCGCGCTGGCGGTCGAGGAGATGCATTTTCTTCCGTCATTGTCTTTCTTTTTACTTTCGATGTTGTAATATTTTGGCCTAATTTTACCTACGAGTAGATGAAGCCGGATAGTTTGTATCCTTTATTAAAAAAACTAGTGAATGAAATTGTGCACCAGTTACTAGTGGCTGACTCACCATTATAGCGTCGAGTCGACAGCCAATTTTGTCCTGCGCGCGTGGATGGTAAGAGAGGAGCTTCTCTAAACAATCCCACGTGCTTTTATTCCTCAGATCTGCATGGTTGTAGAACCATTCTTGCCCCAGAACTAGGCCTTTCCTTAACGCTCGGTCGTCTAAAGTTGGTGCATGCTCAAAGCACCCTTGACAAAGTAAGGTCCAAGCTTGCAGGGTGGCAAGGTCGTCTTCTAAATCTAGCTGGACGATGCGGACTGGTATGTACTTCCTCAGTGCCATCCCAACTTGCCTACTCACGGCTCAAAGTACCGAAACAGCTCACCGAAGAAATAGACAAGGCTCGACACCGCTTCCTTAGGCCGGTGACAACGAAATCTAGGGCGGTAAGTGCAAGGTGGCATGGCCTGTGGTAACTAGGTCGATTGAGTTTGAAGGATTGGGAATCATCGATCTGGAGAAATTCAGCCGAGCATTGCGGTTGAGATGGCTTTGGTTCTCTTTGGACAGAGCGTCAACGAGCTTGACAGGAACAACTTTACCACTGGACAACATCCACCTTGCCCTATTTGCGGCCGCCACAACAGTAACGGTCCGCAATGGTCGTAGAGCGCTGTTCTAGAACTCTAGTTGGATTCATAGACGGACCCAGTCCTCCTTGTTCCCGCTCCTCTATAGTCATAGCAGGCGGAAGAAAAGGACGGTGCAGAACGCGCTGCACCAAGCCACCTGGGTCATGGATATTGCCCATGATCTAAATAACGACCTCATCGCGGAATTCTTCAAACTTTGGGATGTGCTGCAGTCCATGGAAGTTCAACTAAACAATACTGAAGAGGATCGCATTGTTTGGGACTTGGAGAGCTCTGGCAAATATTCAGCTAAGTCAAGTCGGCCTATAACATAGCTAGCTGCCTCCATTGCATCTAATTTTCCAAAGCTGGTCTGGAGGATCTGGGCTCCTCCAAAATGCAAAGTCCTTTCTTTGGCTCCTGCTGCAAGATCGTTTGTGGACGGCGGCACGTCTACGAAGTACAAGTGCGTGGTTGGGAAAACAACTATTTTTGTGGTCTTTGCATCAGGAATTTGGAAACTGCACTGCACTTGTTCATTGAGTGCCCTCTCACTAGAAAGGTCTGGGAAAAGTGGCCACCTGGAGCAACAGCATCAATCTGAGGCCCTCTCAAGTTCCTGTCGATGGTGAAGGGAGGAAACAAAATGGCCCATATGCTGGCAATCCTCACCACATGGTGCATCCGGAAATAACGAAATGCTTCCGTTTTTAGAAACTCTACATGTTCAGAGGTGCAGGTATTTAACATGAATGCTCCTTATGGGCAAGTGTAGGAGGAGTAGCCCTCAGGCCACTCATGGTAACATCTAAGTTAGGGAGTATTTAGCTAAGTTCTTTCCACCACTTGTAGTGGTCTGCTACACGTGGCATAGCGCTCCTCGCGCACCCATCGTAAACTCTATTCTCCTCTTATATCTATATCTTTTATATAGATAAATCTCATTAACTAATTCTCTTGACATACAAAGCATCCACATCATCATCCACTAGATCATCCCACTAACTAATTCTCTTGCCATGCAAAGCGTCCACATCAGCATCCACTAAAACATCCCACTAACACGTTATTCGGCCATGCAAAGCATCCACATTAACATCCACTAATAAATACAACTAACACATGTCATTATCCCACATTCATATTATTCATATTAGCGAACCATATCCTTTCTTAACATATATTTAGTTGTCTATACTAGAATACTAAAAATCATCTACAAACATGTATTATGATAGTATAATTTTACTGGTGATTCCCACAGTAATGCACGGGACATTCTCCTAGTTAATATAAAGGCAGACACCGGATTTTTTAAAAAATAAAAAAAGCATGCTCCTTTTAAAAGGAAAAAACTAGTACGTCTGGTCACCTAAATGGTATTAACCTTGGCAACTGCATTAGTGCGTTACCACAAAAGGCAAGCTAAGTAATTTTGAGTCAATGCAAAAAAGCCACGCGCGCGTTACCTCCATTTATATACCTACAGGCTACAACTACAAGGCTATAGTGCTATCTGGTGCATGGAATTGTAGAATGGAGACCATGTACTGCATTTTCTGTCTAGAATCCAGTGTGGCTACAAAAGTTCCACTAAGAATGTGTAGCTTAATTCTTATCTAGAGAATCCTCATAAGCAGTTTTTTAGTATCACACTTGCAAACTATAATATTGTCCCTGAACCACATTGATAAGACATCAGTGAAAATTAAGAGAGATCATGGTAGGATAATGTGCTGATACTTCACCCTGGTTAAGCATGGCCGTTTGCCTATCTTAACATGTATTGGTGTTCCTGTAAGGTAGGTTAACATCAACCATTCCCCTAAGAAAATGTACTGCCGAGCAACACACATGCTCGACATCTTTGAGTTCTACTAGAATCGTATCTGTGCGTTGCAACAGAAAAAAATAAAAACATGATAATTCGAGTTTGAATGTGTTTTACTCAATAAAAAATGATTCTTTGAGCGTGACGTTTGTTATTTCATTTATATATAATCCTTCATCAATTCCGTACAACGATGAAAAATGAAAGTACTCCAAAGATCATCAACTATCATCCAGGGACAAAATATTGCTCCAAAGCTTTGCTAACTGGAAGTAAAATTTGAACGAGAATAGAACAAACCATAAATTTCGGTGGATACAATTTCAGGGAGGAACTGCAGTCCTCTAAACGGCGAGCCACCCACAAAGAAAAACAATGGTGGGTGTCTTAAGCATATCGAATTTTTTTTGTTCAGAGAGGAAGAAAGTACTACAAATATACAATGCAAACCTCGCTCTCAGCCTTTTCTTGGCACTGGATCTGAAAAACGAATTGTTTCGTGGGTACTTCCATCTTTGAAGAAGTCTACCACCTATTTCTTTGTTGGGACATTGGGACAGAGATGCCGACTCTACAGTTAAATCAAAGGTAAATAGCTAAAATGAGCAATAAAGGTGAAGTAGTAATCACACACATGATCAAGGGAGCACAAGTCAAAGCGATTGACAATGCAAGTAGTAATTAAAACCATGGTCAAGGCTCTTCTAGCACCATTGAGATCAGGACCAGCGTTGTTCTCAGCATCTCTGAATGATCATTTACCAGAGTTGGTGATGCCACAATATTTCAGTATCGAGAAGCCTTCCCAGTTGTCAGACTCATCAAACTTGTAGTCTTTCTGACTTTCTCTGCATCCTTATCAAGAAACACCTCATGGCCATCACTACCTCTATTACCTACACAAAAATAAATCTCAACAATGTCTGCTGCATCTTTAAAAAATATCAAAACAAAAAACACAGGAAACTATCCAAACCTCCTGGCTATGCCAATGTCTTCCATTCCACGCAGGCACATAACACTCAGGGCCTCGAGCAATCCAGTAGCCATGGCGTCACACTCTCCTCCGGCGGCCCAGTCTGACCGCGTCACGCTCTTGAAGGTCTTTGACGGGGCACGCACGGGCGTCCCCAACTTTGTCCAGTTCGGCGTTTCCACCATTCCCTCATTCTTCCTCCATCCAGATCCATACGCCTCCGCGTCCCTCGTGCCTTGAGCGTCCCCATCCCCGTCATCGGTATCTCCCTCAATGCGCCAAGGCCGGGGCAGGCAGCAGTCGGACGCCCTCACAGATGGGGCTTGTGCTGAGGCTGGGGGCAGGCAGCCGCCGGACGCCCTCCGCAGACGTGGGCGGTGTCGGAGACGGGGCAAGCGTCGGTGACCGGACGCCGCCTCCACAGACGTGGCCGAGGCCGAGGACTTCCCCACTGCTCCACGCAGACGTCGGCCAGCGCGTGATCTGTGATCGGTCTAGATGGGTAGGGGAGGGGGCGGACGCCATGGCGGCTAGTTGGTGCGGCGGCGTGACGGCCATGAGGACCGGAGGGAGCGCAAGACGAAGTGGGCGATGTGCGCCTGGGTGGCTGGCCCACATGTCGGCGCAAAGGAGTTACTGAGGTGAAACTGCGCAGCGGCTTCACCATGGCCGGCTAGACGGGTCCGTTTCCAATTTTTTAGGTGTAGAGATTTAGATTTATACATGCTATATGAGGGTCCTTTGCTGGCAGGTCCATTGACAATAACATATCAGGTGTGTAAAACACTCATCAGCTATCTTTTGTTCAATACACTACGCCAGATTTGGCTATTAGTGCCGGCTGTAGAGGCACTATCAGTGCCGGATTTTTAAACCGGCACTAGCACACCGACACTGATGCAGGGCTTGCCACTGATGTGGTTTTTTATGAATTCCCTCTCTTGTGTCCCCTTCTCTACCACTGCCCTACTTAGTCACTTGCATCTATATTTTATTTTGGTTTTCCACATATTATACTAAATTGAGTGTAAATTGATTATTTGAAGTCCTAAATGAATTCATAGAAAAAACTTCCAAATATAAAGTTTCATAACTTTTCGAGATCTATAATTGTTATTTAGGGAGTTTCTCTATCCGAGGCCGTTTGCAAAATTTAAATTTCAATTTTAAGAAATTCAAAACACAGTTTTCATAGACAAGATGATTTCAAATAAAAAAGTTGTCAACTATAAAGTTTCATAACTTTTTGAGATCTATAATTATTGTTTTGGTTATTTTCCATCCGAGGTCATTTGCAAAATTCAAATTTTAAATTTTTTGATAATTACTATTCCATGATAAGATGATTTCAAATCAAAAAGTTGTCAACTATAAAATTTCATAACTTTTCAATATCTATAATTGTTATTTTGGTCATTTGTTCATCCGATGAAGCGATAGTATTGTTGTTCATAAAATTTACATATCACTTATATGGTTCTATAGAATTCCCTAAACTTATAAAGAGATATGTACATTTCGTGAAGGATAGTTTCATAGAATTCCCTAAAATAAGAGAGATATAAAAAATAACTAAAATAAGAATTGTACATCTTGATGAGTTATACAATTCATATGTTCATAACTTCTTCGACCGAGACCATTTGATGTTTTAAAATGTTGTTTTAACTTGTTATTTTTAAAATTCAAAATTTGAAATATTACAAATCAAATATGGAAAAAATAATAGCAGTAAGAACATAATAACTCAATAGACCATGATTTTAGAAAATTTTAAAAAAAAACACCTCATTTGGAGTTAGTACGAGGTAGAAAGACTAGTTACAAGTTTTAGCCACAGATTAAAAAGAGAAATAAGTGTTCTTCAATAATTTGAAATTAAATTTTAAACAATATTTTTAATTTCAAATGAAAAAGCTGTCCACTATAAAGTTGTATAACTTTTTGAGATCTACATCTTTGTATTGGGTGTTTTTTCATTCGAGGTAGGTCTGAAAAATTCAGATTTTTAATTTCAATTTTTTTTTCATCGAAACGATCAGCGGCGGTTCGTAACACAATCCGCCACTGATCACCCTTACCAATGGCGGTTCATGTTACGAACCACCACTTATGTCATCAGTTGGTGTGTCTGGAACCACTATCAGTGCTGGTTTTCTAAAATCCGGCACTAATGTCCAAATTTGTAGCAATTTCTATATATACATTCATGCAACTAAAAGAGCTTGTTGTGCAAAATAAAGCTGACACTCTGATCTCTGGTTCTCACTTTACAGGTCCACCAGCTAGCTGCTCATACGACGTTTACTGTTTTGGGAAGGTGCTACTAGAGCTAATCACCGGAAACTTTGGTGTGATTGGCTCAATTGATAGAGACTCAGAAGAATGGTTAGCAAGAACATTAGGTTACATCAATGCCAGTGACAAGGAGGGTGTCTCAGGTATTGTATGTAGATCCTACCCTGTCGTGGATGAAGACCACCTAGAGGAAGTATGGGCAGTGGCCATTACCGTGAAGACATGCTTGAATGTCACACCCCAAAATTTTTTATTTTTGGTTGTGCATAGAAAGCACTAATATTTTGATCTTTGGATAAAATTTACCCAGTTTAGTTTGAGCTACTGCAAATTTAGTTATAGGAAAAATATGAATTTCCAAACATTCTATATTAATTTGATGGGCTATTGCTTAATGTGATGTTTGCTTGTTGATTGACTTTTTATTGTGAGTAAAGATTTCAAAACATGTTAGTAAGCCATTTATCTTTCTCCGACTTGTCCTTGTCCTTTTCGAAAAATCAAATTTATTGTTTCCTACCTTCACTCTTTTATTAGAGCTTCCGAAAATCTTTTTATTCTTCTCCAAATCACTCCTTTGAGTTTCTCATCCATCAAAATATCTCTAAAAACATCATGGGAGTTTTTCTAGCTTTTCTAGAATTTGCTCCCATTTTTCTAGGAGCATAATATAATTTTTAGGTGCTCCAAATTATTTTATCCTGAGCTCTAAATACTTTATTTGGATTTTTCATGTTCCAAAATATCTCTAAAAATTTTTCTAAATTTTTGGAGACTTCAGAGTATTTTTCGTGGCTTAAAAATCAATTCTTGACTTTTCTAGAATTATTTTATCCATGGATTTAATTAATTCCAAAAATAATAAAATCTCTCAATTTTTACGACGCCTAAAGGCCCTAGTCTTTATTTACTAATGGGCTTTAATAATTTATTAGGCCTATTAGTAAATGTTGAGGGTGCGACATTAATTAGTATCGCATTACTAATTGACGTATACTTGTGGATTTCTCCTCTGTATAAATATGTACCAACTTCTTAGGCAAATACCTCCAAGACTACCTCCTCTCTATTCTCTACTATGTCATCTCTAATGCATCCACGTCATCATTGCCGGCCGGGCTTCGCAGTACGGTCACCTCGCACCGATTCTACTCAAGCAACCCTTACTCTATTCTCTATCTCTACTATATACGCTAGGAGCAAGATCGCGTGAAGCAGAGGCGGATCCACACCCAGGGCTAGGGGTCTGTAGCCCGGGGTGGAGCCTAAAATTACTACTTGCATGTCTTGCATAATCATGCAAATTCTTGACTTTTAGCTAAAAATAGCCTTCAAGCAGTCAATAACTAATTAGCCCCCCTAGACCGTGTTTCTAGATTCGCCCCTGGCGTGAAGCTCTCCGGCACATTATCTTGGCTATGGTGCAGCCACGCTTCCCGTACGTCATCATCGACCAGACAGCATATATCGACCAGATCGCCTGCTACCTGACGTCTGCACCGTTGGTGAGCTTGCACCTTCAGGTTCCTGTTTCTCTAGCACCTCCACGCACTCGTGTATTCGTTGTCCATGCCTCTGCAGCTCGATCTAACAGCATCTAGGAACTTCACCATCATGCCAGCGCTGGACAAACCAGAGCGGAAGAGCCGTCGCCGACGTCTTGCCGAAACCTACGTGCTGATCCCCATTGAGGGAGAGGTGAGGACATAATAGTTTTTCTTGTAATCTAGCTCCTTGTTGGCCCCTTTTGAGGATTACTCGAAATCTGTTGCACGCCGTTGACTATAATCTGCATGGGCGCGGCTGGTTCTGCTCCTTTGCCTTTGCTTCTGCAGTGTCACAATATTGCTTGCCGTCGCCACCCTGAAGACTTCTGCAGTGTCATAATATTGCTTGCCATCGCCACCCTGAAGACGAGCCCTACCCAGGGTTGTGCTGCGTGTGTTTCCATGATGGCTCGCTAGCTAGCTTGATAGCCAAGCCGGCACACTCCTGTACCCAAACCAGCAGTGGCGGATCCAGAAATTTGTGGCTGGGTATGCCAAATGTATAAAATCTCGAAGCAAATATGCAATATAACGATAGCCCTAACGAGTATCACACAGCCTTTCCAAACTCATTTTTTCATTCAACCCCTTTCTGTTTCTACTAGCGTCCTCCAACTCTAATGGATCAATTAATTTCTCAGCCTAAGCCATTTGAAGCATTCTCATTTTTTTATAAGAATTGCCAAGACAAGATACAAGAGAGCAAGCTGCCCAAAAAGACAAGATACAAGAGAGCAAGCTGCCCAAAAAGAACTAAGTGCAATCCCCACACATCATAAGCAGATTGTCAGATGTGTCGCCGGCCGCCGGCAGGCTGCTGCCTACAGAAGCAGATCGAGATGCCACAGCTTGGGATAGGAATAGTGATGTTGCGAGTTGTGAATTGATGCCGACAAGAGGAATTCTAGATGCTTGCGCTCATCACTGCTACATTTGTGTGTTTTTGGTCCAATTAAAGAATAGAATATGCATATATACTATATATATTTATCTTTTGCACCAAAATTTTGGATATTCCAAGGAATACCCAGACATACCCCTAGCTCCGCCAGTGCAAACCAGCCACCGAAGGTCTCATGCATGCCTGGAAGGCTGGAAAGGGTACGTGCACCAAAAGCACATCTATCCTTCTCGGTTTGTCCATATAATCTATATTCTATCTACTGCTTCCTTGCTGAAAGCATCTAGGCCCCTTTAATGTGGTTTCGATGATTGATGACAATATTTACCATAACTAACGTGTGTTTTGCAGAAGCATTGGTAAGTTAGGTTATGGTGATGGATACCGTGGGCAATACGGGTTTCATGCTCCCTTGACGATGGAAATCGTTTCGGTTTTCAAAGGATGGACGACAAGGTCAAGAATGGTTAGTTCCGATCGTCCATGGTGTTGGGTGACGTCGGATTAGTCGTTAGGACTTTGTTTTTCCTTTGGCCGTACTATTAAGGGGGGTGCAAACGGGTAGCTTGACCTAGATAAGTCTAATGGTTTAGGTGTGATGCACACTTGTGAAACTTAGCACTAGGTAACTACAAAAAGGCCCTAAGGTACGTTGGAGTTAAAGCCGTTCACAAAGATCGTCGAATTCGAAGTGGAACGGTTGTTTTAGATGCACCGGACGCTGGATCGAAGAGGATCGGACGCGTCCGGTCTATTCATTTGCGTGTGCAGCAAAATGGTTGAACGCACCGGACGCCGGGAAAGTGAGTCCGGTGGTAAGAACCAGACGCGTCTGGTGCAACGCTGAAAAGGATAACGTACCGGACGCCGGCCCGGACGCGTCCGGTGCTACACCAGACGCTGTCCAGAAGCTATGTTATCATACCGAAACACCGGACGCGTCCGGTGTAACTCACCGGACGCGTCCGGTGGTTATGTAACGGCTAGCTGAGTTCGGTCGCGAATTGAAAAATTGAACAGACCGGACGCGTCCGGT
This sequence comes from Bothriochloa decipiens, assembly GCA_023333625.1. NCBI lineage: Eukaryota > Viridiplantae > Streptophyta > Magnoliopsida > Poales > Poaceae > Bothriochloa > Bothriochloa decipiens. Next base: position 23,325 of record JALGXP010000063.1, read on the forward strand.
GCTGGGGACCGGACGCGTCCGGTGACCCCGAAAAATCTTGGTTTGGAAGGTAACGGTTGGTTTTGGCCCGTGGGGCTATAAATACATCTCCTACCCCTCCATACCGGTTGGCTTGCCCATCATTTTCAGCTGAACAACCTCTTTAGTGTCCAAAGAGAGCAAGAGCCCTAGTGAGGTGCTAGTGATTTGAGAATCCATTAATTAGCACTCATTAGTGAATCAAGAGTAGCAAGTGTGCATCCATCGTCTCATTAGGCTTTGCGAGGTCAAGTGAGAGCTTGTGCTTTTTACTCTTGGTGATCGCCATCACCTAGACGGCTTGGTGGTGTCTGAGAGTTTGGTGATCATCCGGCGGAGCTTGTGGATGGCCCAACTCAAGTTGTGAGCGGTTTCGGCGATTCACCGCGACGGAGTGTCGAAGAATCAGCCCGGAGAGAGCACTTGGTCCTTGCGCGGATCAAGGGGGAGCTATACCCTTGCGCGGGTGCTCCAACGAGGACTAGTGGAGAGTGGCGACTCTCCGATACCTCGGGAAAACATCGCCGTGTTCCTTGCTCCTTTACTTTCTGCATTTACTTTCTAGCATTTACATTTTCGCAATTTACATTCTTAGAATTGTCATGCTAGATTAGGATTGGAACTAGGGTGCAAAAATTTTCTCGATAGAATCCTTTGAAACACACATAGGCACATAGGGTGAAATGGGCTAATAGGTTTTAATTCCGCAAGAAATTTTAGAATTAGCCCAATTCACCCCCCCTCTTGGGCATCTTGATCCTTTCACTTGCTAACCCAATCCTGTACACATTGAAATCTGCTTACGATTTAGCATAGACGTGTTCTTCCTGCCACATGATTTTGTGTTTATAATTTGATTAATGTATGTAACTAAAAGCAATATAGTATTACATATAAAAAACTAATAAATATGATTAACTACTACATGAATATGTTTTCTTTATTTATAATTTGATTAGTTAAACCATGTTGCATATAATAAAAACATATGTAATCTCACATGCTACTTTATTTTGTTAAGTTAATTTGCTTAACTTATACGGTAACATGTATGAACAAAATATGATTAGGTTTAACTTAATTTCTGAATAAAACTATAAATTGACTAATATGAACTAATGCCATTCACACGAGTTTTCTCAATTAACATAGATCAAGCCTGCAGTTGCTTATTTTATAATATAAAACTCTCTATAGTTGGCTCTTTTTAATCGTAGCTTCGGTTTTGTCATTTTTTCGTGACCGTCTTACTAGCTATCTTTTAGTACGTTGTTTGGTTTAGTTGCTTGGTCCAGCTGCCCTAATTTGTTAGATGAACATAAAAACTGATGGAACAGTTGTTATTGGAAGGTCAAGAATCTCGATGATGAGAATGATGATGGTGAAAGTGTTGGTAACGATGATGATAATGGTTATAACTCACATTAAGCGACCATATGGTTTATTTAGGGCTTAAGCACAACCATATACTTAAATAATGCTAAAATTATGATTTATTAAAAAGCTATCCACAGTTAAACTAGTCAACCTTTCGAGCTTTGATTGAGTTCACTAACAGACGCTAGACCAGTTGGTCAAGTGCTCCCGAGGCACCCCTGGGGGCCTGAGTTCGATCCCCAGGCTAAGCACATTTGCTGGTCATATTGGGGCGAATTTCAGGGGCTCACGGTAATAAAATTCCCTCGCCAGTTCTATGCCGAAAGTACAGGTCTGTGGCTGTCCTAACTCACAGGATGAGGTGCCGCTGTATGGGTGAGGCTGGGGTTCAGGGGTTTTTCGTAATCTGATGAGAAGATCCCTTTCTTAATGAAATACCGGTGGGACGTCGTCTCTATTTTGATTGAATTCGACATGGACTCACCTTCTACAGCAGAAAACCTGTGTACTGAGTGTGATAGAGCATTCATCTGCAGCTGCAGTTTCATCACCGAAGACGAAAAGCGGGCAGCTTCTGTTCAGTTTGGAAACTGACTAAACAAGCAATCTGAACTGATCGGCAGCAACGGACTGTGGACTGCTAGTCGGCTACAATAGAGAGAGGACTTCTGGCAGCCAGCAATACGTGCGAGACAGCCGATCGCTACAGTTAATCCAAGCAGATCCGGTGCTGCTGTGTTCAGTCTTAGGTCCAGGACCTCTTTGGATAGAGAAAATAATAAACACTCCAATACATACATGTTGAGAGGGACCGAGAGAAAAATATAGTTTGTTTTCCACTTAAAACCATATGGGACAGTGGGAACTACCCGTTGTTTTCATATGTAAGATGAAAACGTGTGAAGGCCCGGTCGCGAAAAAAATATGGACAAGAACTAATAAAATGATAACCATCAAAACAAAAGAATTATAAATGAGGTCCCGCTGAGATTGATTCAGAATCCAATGTCCTAACCATTAGAGACCATGGGACCATTTGTTGTCAAAATTACAAAATTATTTTATCTATATGAATTCGATTTACAACCAATAATTTTTAAGTTAAGCGTACCAATAATTTTTAAGTTCAGTGTGAAGCCAGCGAGTTTCACCAGTTCCAAATGGACCCACTCGTCAGAAAAAAAATTTTACACTGGGCATTTCCTCTCCACTTCCCTGCGCTCAGAACCCTAAACCCCCCGCCCCCCTTCCCTGCCGCACCAAACTCGCCCGCCGCCACGGGCGCTCACGCGAGCGGCCCCTACCAGGCTACCACCGCCCTCGGCCGGCCGCTCTCACCGTTGCCCTAACCTCCCGTCTGCGCGTTCACCGGGCCTCACCAGCCGCCCTCACCGTCTGCGCGGTCTCACGCGAGCGGCCCCTGCCTCCGCCCTCGGCCGGCCGCTCTCACCGGTGCCCTAACCAGGTCGCTGCTCCTCACCGGCGACCTCAGCTCATCTACCTCAGCGCGACGCGCCTCAGGCGCCACCCCGTCCGGGTTCCTGTCCTCAGCAGTGCGGGCTACAGCTACCCCCTCCACGACCAGATCCACGGGTAGAGCTCCCCCTGGTAATAGTTCTAGTACATCCATGTTCGCAGCATGCATTTAGTCCTACCAGCATATATAGAATGTTGTGTATATAGTTCCCTTCCAATTTTGTTGTTTATTGAATTGTTCCCTTCCAATTTTGTTGTATATATTCCAGATGTAGCCAATGTTCCCTTCCAACTTTGATTCGGTGATGTAGAGCTCCCCCCGGTTGCAAATGTGATTGTATTTTCCTCGCAATCGGCAATTCGTTGTCTTCCTGCTTCTAGTTGATTCTGGTTGTCGTTTGAAGAGAAGATAGTGGGTTCTACTTTAGCAGTTTAGCTTGGCGCCATGAGTTCTAAACAAGCCTAAGTGTAGTTGCAGTACCTTATTTGTTACCAAACAAATGGATATGGTTGTTTCCTGCCAACTTAAACTGTAGTTGCAGTACCTTATTTGTTACCAAACAAATGGATATTGTAGAGACTGCAATGATCAAGCATAAGTTGCATTGGAGCACTGTGTAGAGAAACTGGATATTCTTCTGGTCTAACGGTTTGTTGGTCATCTTCAAATTTCGATTGTACTGCTGACATATTTACTGTTACTGGCAACCATTTGCTATGTTAAACTCTGGACCCTATGACTTCTCTTGCAGAACTTGATGATAGTTCTAGTACATCCATGTTCTATTGTGTAGTCAGCATGCATTTAGTCCTACCAGCATATATAGACTGTTGTATATATAGTGCTTATTGCTTAACCTTGAAATTTTGAATTGCTCCCTTCCAATTTTGTTGTATATATGTTCCCTTCCAACTTTGATTCGGTGATGTAGCCTTCACATTGTTCTTTTTAGGTTCTTACTGTGTGATCCTGCTTTATGCAGTTTGCAGAGATGGATGAAGCGCAAGCCAGAAAGATGCTTGATCTTTTTATTTCAGAAGAAACCTCAAATCAGCTTGTGGGAATCAAGGAGGCTGTAGGAAAAGTACGAGATAAAACACATACAAAGCTTGTGCCCGGTTCTGCTGTTACTGGAAAGGGGCCTGGTTCAGCTGGAACTGGAAAGGGGTACCTTGTGGCCACAGATTTCATCACAGAAACTTTAGCAGATTTGGTGAGGTTCTACATTGAGTTACACTGCCTTCATTTGAGCTTTGATGGCAAGCTTACGTTGGATGACTTGTTTTGGACTAACTGGAGGCATTCGAGTACGGGCAAGTGCACAGTTAAAGCTTACTCAGACCACATCCAGATTTGTTGCTGAAAAGAAGGATATGATCGCTCTTGTCAAGGATGTCAGGGACTCATTGTTTGATGGAAAGCCTCTGCCGAAAGACGTCTCCCACTTACTGACTCTGCTGGAGAAAAATTACAGTACTGCTGTGATGGTGGCAGCGTACAGCCACCCCGGTTTACTGAAGCAAGGGGGGAAACTAGCGCAGTTCGGATTGTTATATATGAACTATCGCCAGTTAGAGAAATCAAATCCTGGTAAGCATGCTCGCATCGCTGCAAAGATGCCGTTCTGTACAGAAGATGAATCTCATTGGAAATATAAGGCTCTAGACAATACATACCTTGGGAGCATCTTATTCCACACTATGGATAAGATACATCCAATGAGTAGGAAGTATCAAAAACCTACTCCCGGAAACCCCAATCCAATGCAGATGGGAAAAGTATATCAACCACCTAGGCTTGACTTAGTTAATGCAATCAGAATCAGAAGGGCGATAAACGCAAACTATAAGCTAGCGCAAGATGCTAGGATGTATCCATACCTTCGGCAGTATGTGCAGGGAACCATTCAGAGGGGAACCATGCAGAGGGGGGGTTTGCCATGGATACCACCGGATCCAGCAGGGGACCGTGAACTTCTGTTCAAACTTGTCCTCGATGACATGAGCAAGTACAAGAACGGAGGAGAGGCGATGCTAACAGATATGAGAAATTCTTCGCACCATGTTCCGGATGCTTTTCTTCTGTTGATGGGACAGCAGGGGGGTGGCACAGCCGGCCGCAGCGGTGCATGGTGCACAAGCAGCCCCAGCCCCAGCAGCGGCACAGCAGGGGGTGGCACAGCCTGCCGCAGCGGTGCATGGCGCACAAGGAGCCCCAGCCCCAGCAGCGGCACCAGAATTCCATGAAGTTGAAAGCATCTTCGGGGAGGAATATCCGGGTGCCATTTGTGACTTTTATATGGCAATGGTAACAGAGAATGAGGTGGGTTACCTCAAAGACGTGGCAACATGTCTCACACATTTCTCACGGTAGGTCTAGTCCTTTGTTTAGTACGATGTCTCATCAATGATGCAATGGGCTTAATGGCTGCAAACTTGAACCATTCTTTTTGGTAGGTGTCTTCTTAGTGGGTCTATCTCATATTCTTTCCAGGTTACCCTCCTAAGACTTACGAGCTTTGTATGGCAAGTGTTACTCTTTCCAGATTATCGAGTTAAAAAAGAGAGAGTTTAGACTTCACTGCCTACTATTCTACCACTAGTGGTCTTAATGATGTGATTCCTATATGCATAGTTTGGCTGGGATATGAAATTTACTGTAAGGTTGGCCTAGCCACCTACTATTTTGCCACTAGTGGTAATGATGTGATTATCTTAGTTGCAGTACAATGAATCTATCTTATTCACATTTATTAGTTGATGCCTACAAGTACTTGGGGTAGGAGTTATCCAAGTCTTAATGCGAATGCATAGGGTGCACTTGTCTAGCTGTTCCAGTAATCTATCTTAGTCATATATCTACCCTTGTCTGAATGTGAATGCGTACTGCAGGGTGCACTTGTCTAGCATGTGTGAACACTGGTTCATTTATCTTAAGCTGAATCTGCGCATTATCTGAATATGAATGTGAAGCTGTTACATCTTAGTTTTAGTGATGCTTGTAGCGCCTTGAATCATTTCACTGGGCCCTTGAATCATTCGACAGCAAATGCAACATCGCAATTTACCATTACCGTGCTGGACCTATTCCTTGCATAAGTGATTTATGGTAATGCTGCATTATGGTAGCCTTAGGGTGCTTTGGGTTTTTTTAGCATTTAGCAATGCAAGTTCATATGAAATATTTCAGACATTGATGCTATGATTGATGTCATTGTGGTCTAGTTTGTTTCTTCCGTGTAAATGGTCACAGTTGATTTGCTTCTTCCACGTAAATGGTGCTGGGTGATTTGTTTCTTCTGTGGGGTGATTTGTTTCTTATATGGTGCATTGTGTTTTGTATGATGGATTGAAGTGGCAGTCATAGAGGTTATAGACTTGTTTGTATTGTACTGTCACATACTCTTATAAACTAAACCATGCTTAGTAAGCATGACAAATGAAATAAGCCTCGGGTGCATTTCTTTAGTTCTGAGTCTGTATTGCATTTACTAGAGGTTTTATGAAAGTTAACTTACTAGTAGTGGCTGTCCGGGATAATATACTTTTGGTACTAAACGTGTTTCTTGTATAAATCGACAATACTGCATCTGCATTATGCCTGTTATGTGTTATTCCTTAGTTGTGCTTCCTCATTCTTTACTCCTGAATCTGTGTTGATGAAAAATTCTCTATTCTCATTTTCTGATGTGTGATTCCAACCATTGAAAAAATGTGTATTTTTGTGGATGCTTTTGTTGGTTGTGGGCTTGTGGATGGGTTTGAATCACTACACCCAACTGTGATCTCGTCTTTCTTGCAAGGGATTACCGTGGCTCGATGTGGTGGTCTCTCTTTATTGTGGTTGTAGCAAATCATGGATGGCACTCATGAATGTTCTCATTCCCATACCGACCGATGAAGTGATGTTCTCCTGTATAACTACACCTTCCCGACTGCTGAGCATATGGTCTTCGTTTATCATCCTGATCCGGTAGTTTGTACGTAACATCTTCCTGCAGGAACCTGTTGTCCCGGCCCACCTCCATCCCATCTCAAAATGTCTCCTTCCTGTGTTACTCTTGTACATAAATGCCCCACCTGACTAGGCAATTCTAATAGCGAAAAGTCGTCAAGTTTTCTTCCTCTTCATCTTATGTCTTGTAGTAACAATAATTACTGCGATATGTAATTTTAGATTCTAAATGGAATCAAAACTAGCAGATTCAGTACTCAGGGAGAGCAGTGAGGAGCTAGGCCCGTTGGGCCTTGGTGGAGCCGAAGCCGTCAGGCCTCAGGCGGGCCGCGGGCGAAGGAGCAGGCGGCCGGTGGGGCTGGCGAGAGCAGCACCGAAGAGTGGAGAGCGCACTGGGTACTAGAGGGTTAAGGATACTAGTTGAAACGGCGGGCACCTGCGCGCCGAGTTGAAATATATATTGGATATCAGAAACAGAAAGGATAAGCGGACATGGTAAGGTAGTGCAAGATCATAACTTCATGTACAGTAACTGTATTTAGTACAAAGTCTCTAGCAGTAGAATTGAGGAATTGGCCATAAAAAGTACACACTAAAGTATCAGTGCATAGTGGAGCCAAAAATACTTCAGCGAAGTTACAAAAATCATCTGAATCTTCCTGGTATCATCTAGACGTAGTAATCTCTGCAGGTTACAATAACAATTTAGAAAAGGTTAACATCATAATTGGAGCCTTGCATTGGAAAAAATACATGCAAGGTCATCGTTGAGGTTCATTGGACTGCTGAAGTTCAGCCCAAGCAATTGAGTCATTTCTGTTATTATTTTATGCCCCGCTGTACCTGTGAGTAACAGTTATTTGTACTGGATGATGCTTTATTACGTAAATCTTGAGCATGTATAAGAAGTAATAGACAGAAAATGGACATTTCATTTCTCAAATCATGGCACTGTTTTGTGTGATTCCTTGTTTGAGTATGTAAAGAGGGGACACCAGGTTGCTCAGCCGAATGTAAATAGGGTGTTTTTCAGTACATCGAAACCTAATAAATACAAAGAATTGCTCCCCTTTTGAATGCATGTATAGTGTTCCATGCCTAATAGATCTCTTTATGTAAATAATCATGTGAAAATTGGACAATAATAAAGTACACAATTTAATTGTTTCTCGTGGAAAACAGGAAGAGCACTGGTTAATACATTTCGGAGCTCTCACAATAACGATGGCTCAGTCAAGTAGTAAACCAAGCTCTCACAATAACGATGGCTCGGTCAAGTAGTAAACCAATAGTGTATTGCTTTGCATACCTGAATGTGGAAAGATGCAGCCTAAGTGTTTATCCTTCCGTATATGTTCATGAGAGCATGGCATAGGAAGGAAAAAAAAAAAAGAAGTGTAGCATAAAGCCATCTGTTGTACCATACATTCCATTGCAATGTTCATTATGTTGAGACATTAGTATCTTTCACTAACTTTTTAAAAATATAACTGTATCAAGCAATTGGAAAACTAATAACATGCTATGGGATGATTCTGCGGGGTTTGTAAATGAACAACAATGTCATGGAGAACAGTGTAGCGGTAGATTTACATTTAGTTACAGCTGAAATTGAATTTTACAGGTGGGCTGTGTTACACTTGTTTGTCTCCGTAAACAATTTGCAAGGATATTACTGCAAATATGCCTAAAAAATTTTGGAACTCTTGCATCGTAGCACTGAAGCAACATTTTGCAATCTGAAATTTATTGTATAGTAACACAACTGTCAAGAATTCAATCTATAGAAGCAGTATGTCAAAAAGATACGTAAAGTGAACCTTGGAATAGTTGAAGCATACTGTGAAACAATTTGTCACTGAATGGCAAGAATTTGGGGTTTCCCTGTGTTGTACCTGAACAGAGATATTTCAGAATCACTAAAATTTAGAGTTGACATAATTCAAATAGCTGAACTTGGGTTATATCTAAAGGCGAGTACTATTGCAGATATTAAATGAATTGGAGCATATGGATGAAAATTGAAAGGCTACTGATCGTTAAATGCCCACTACTTTTGAGAAGCATACGTTTTAAGTAAACAAATCGGAACCATGAATTCCTTGTAGGGCAATGTACAGTGGTACGTCTAACTGTGATAGCAAGAGCTTTTTTTTTAGAAGCATACATGGAAATCAAATATTTAGAAGAGCAAGAAGATCTAAGTAAACAAATCAGAACCATGAATTCCTTGTACTCTAGGCAATGTACAGTGGTACGTCTACTATGATAGCAAGGGAAATTAGGTGGCACACTTTGCATTCAACAGTGCATGTTCAGGGTGCATACTAAGGGGGTAATATTATTTTCAAAGACAAAGTTGCATATTTAATAACTATAGGCTGCACACATTGCCTTGTGTTGCCTCTGTAAATGTAGATATAATATATCCAAAATTCAAATGCATGCACAAAAAAGAGTCAAAACGACTTATAATTTGGAACGGAGGGAGTACGTAACAATTATTTTAGAATTCCTGGTCTGGTTCTAGTAACAGTGTAAGTATAGTTATTTGAAAGCAGAGGTTGGAGATTGGGTCATGTGAATTTTGAGAAATGATTTCAATTAGCAGGCGCCAAGCCAATTTGGTGATGGAACTTTAAATAGTGAAAAAATAAATTAAAATACCGCTGTACATTAAGGATTAGTTGGGTTAGAACCTATTTTGACAGATCTGTACTGAGAGGAATGCTACTTGTAAATTAGGAAATTCAAGAGAATAGAAGTAAACAGGTAAGGAGTAAAGGAGAGGAGGAGGAGGCTTACCAGGCTACGCGAATAATGACGTAGGGATTTTCAGGAAATTCAAGAGAATAGAAGTAAACAGGTAAGGAGAGGAGGAGGAGGCTTACCACGCTACGTGAATAATGACGTAGGGGTGCCTGGGTTGAAGGTCACAAATGGGATACTTGAGATGGTGTAAAGTCTGGGATCGTAAATGAAAAAAAAAAGGACTCTGAATATTTCCCTAGAGCCATGATGGCCCAACCTTCCGTTGTATGGTATGATCACAGGTGGTCTAAACCATGAACATTTTTGTAAGGCCACGATGGCCCAATTTACGCTGTATGGTACGATATCGAGCTATTTTTCAGATCAATTTGACCACGGTGGCCAACCTTAATAGTGAACAGAGCAATATGAGGACCCAGATGTATCACAAATGTATGAAACCAGACCCTTCATTTAGAGTTCCAAATCATCAAGTTCGAAAAAATGACTAATCTTATCTGTTGTAGCAATAAGAATTCCAAGTTTACATGTCCTATTTCCAACTTTAAAAAGTATTAATTGTGGGTAGTAAAATCCAGATAGTGAATAGACTTTGCTTAGTCCCATGAAGACAAGATCATCCAAATGAAATTCTATTATTGCAATACCATTCAACGAAGTGAATATGCAGACCGTTAACACAAAGCAGGCTTTAAGGTATAATACATAGATGGAGTCAGAAATATAGCGCAGCAGGGAAATAGAGGTTGCGATAACGGACTGAGGAGGAAATAAAATATTGACAAAGAGACCATGAATATACAAGGGTGTGGTTTATTACCTGAAGGGCTGGATATGTAGTAGCCATAGTCTCTTCGGTATGGAAAAGGTGCACCACTGAGGAGGCATGGGCTCCGTTACTCCCATTAAAGGGAAAATAATATTATGCTGCACATATGACACACCAGATAAAATCAGGAATCGGAGCTTCATAGGCACGTTCATATGCGTTGGAGTCACCTGCAGGCACCACTGCAGGTAGAATGCAGCTTAGGAGAATACACTTTATGATCATATCAAGGCATATATACTACTACCTCCGTTCCAAAGTGTAGTTCACTTTGACTTTTTTGGTATATTCACTTTGCTATGTATCTAGATCTTACTTGTGTCTAGATACATAGCAAAGTGAGTGTATCAAAAAAGTCAAAGTGAAATACAATTTGGAACGGAGGGAGTACATATCAAGATAAAAGGGGGCAATTGTTCTACAGATATATATTGTTGTCAATGAAAGCAGGAAACAAAAGCTATAATAATTTGTTGCATACAACTCTTACGAACCCAGAAGAAGTAAGGACATACATAAATTCATGGTTGTTAGGAGAAATCTGTTATTCCTGAATTGTTAATTATATAGGCAAAGTTCAGGCAGAAATCGCATTTGGGCAGTACAGAACCAGGTGGTGCATCCCTCATGCTTCACTTGAGCTTTGCCGCTCCCTCTTATTCTTCTCAGATGGACAGGCGCTCTACCTCTGCTTCAAAGCCACCTCTTCTCATGGCATGGCTGCATCCCTGTATAAGCCACCAGGAATTGTGTAAAAAATTGATGGAGGCCATGTGTGTTAAGACAAAGTCACATACAAGGAACCAAGGGTCAAATTTGTTAGTCAGACACAACGTAAGATAAGTTTACTTCTGACAAAAGGGAAATGTGTTCATAGGCAAGTGGGTTATAAAAAAGAATATGCAGTACATAGTAGGCTAAAGTAAATTGTCCAGGTGCGGCAGAAAGGTGGGCAGCAGAGAGAAGGAAGTCAACCATTTAGGCAGTAACAATAGGTAAGTTCACTAAAAAATACTGCTATCTTGAAAACGTAAGGAATAAATAACCGCACTTCCCTGTCATGTTAGCGCGAGAAATCATTGCATACTGAAATGTGACCTTCAATGGCAGAATCCTAATCTATGATGGGAAAGGGGAACATAGATAGAAAACTAAAAGCAAGCAAATTCATTAATGCAAAGTTGGCACGGTAACGTTTATAACTTATAAAGAACATACAGTACAAATATTTAGCTGCATAAGTGAGGACATAAGGAAAGTGAAATCGGGCATACCCTGATGCATTGCTCTTGACTGGAGAAGTAAGTCCAGGAAACTAAATTTGCAAATGGTACAAAATGTGATACAAACAGCATAAGGTAGCACAATAACTCCAGACCTTGATTGTCCTGCAAAATAGCAAAGTAAATCAAATAAAATATGGTATCACAAACTCATCCAAGCATCGTCAAGTTTTTTACTCCTTGCAAGAGCAGATTCAGTTACAAATTCACAAGCACTAAACAATAACACGATATAGGATGGCATATAGACAGGACACTGTAAGACCATTTCATCCAGCATATTTGATCACAACAAAACACAAGAACTGTATTGGCTTATATACTTTGCCAAAACAAAAAATCATGTGAACGCCTAACAAAGCTGCCTAGAGGAAGTATATTTATGTTGTCTCTGCGCAATTTCATTCTTGCACAGAAATTGGGATCACGAGACCTTGGGGAAGAGCCATCGGGGACGGATTTCGGCGAAGCGGTCCTGCGATTGCAATTAGGGTATGCAGCAACAAGGCAGGCAGCCTGCGGTAGGTACTCCGTACTTACTGCTAAAAACATACGAGTCCAGACTCCTGACTCCAGACCAACATCTGCTTGAACAGCAGACAACTACAAATTTTGCAGAATTCACACTTCTGGTAATCCGCTAGTACCGAAGGCAACAATAACAGAACAAACTATAAAAACAAAACAACACTAGGAGGCGACATCCAGGTGTCATGGTATGGGAAGATATTGTGGTCAACCCACAAAATAGGTAGTTAATGAAGCTGCCTGTTTGGGTCCGTGTAACATAGGAGGCGTACAGAGGGGATCAAAGGGGCTTCCTCATCAACTGCTGCAGCTTCTGATGCCAGGCCTCCTACTACAGTCCCATCATTGTTGTACATGGAATTGTCAGGCCTGAATATACTTAGACTTCTTGTCCTGCACATAGAATCAGAAAGCAATCATTTACCATTTGCATAAAACATGAAAATAAAAATAATTTGTTAAGGATGTATAGAAGTTGTATTCATGACAGACAAACACCAAAAGGTCAAAATGGTCAATCTGCAATTATGGAAACCTAGATTGAAGAAACAAAAAAGTGCATGCTATATGTGTATCAATACTCCTTTGATGGATCATGTATCTTAATATAATATGGTCTTTAGCAGTGTAGGCTAATAAAATAAGCTGAACAAGCTGGAGATAAGAGATGTAATCATGCATTGAACTTCTAGGAGACCATCAGGTTCTATGCATTTTGTTTCAGAGGGGAGTTATGTTGAGTAATGCTATAGCTAGTAATGATTGTATGAGCAGGTCTGCTCCAGATTCTGTGACTTAAAACTGGTGTAGAACCTTTTATGTCTCTAGAATTCTAAAAGAAATGAAGGGGGAAGAAGAACAGAAGCAACTCTATTTAAAAAACTTTTTTATGCCCAGTGTTTACAACAACATAGTGCTCATGGGCTCATGGCTAGGCCAAGGTGATAGATTTTTCCTAACAGCAGTGTTCTAACCACAATGAAAACAAAGTTTAGAGAACAGCTAAAAGGTAATGAAAGTGAAACATGGAACAACACTCATCTGACTTATTTCTTTGAAATACTGATAGATGTAACGTCTCTCCAGATAGGCACAATAAACAAAGGGAGTTCTAAACATTAAAGAAAAAATAGCAGCAAGGAACTTGTACCGACCTTTGTAACCCCCCTGTCAGAATTATTATCTGCTGGAAGCTGGTTTGCTTGACATCTTTCATCTTCAAATAACTGTACAGGACAACACCGGAGAGCGCTACACGTAAAATTGATGCTAGTTAAGGAAACGAATAATAACAGGCATACATAATATAAAATATCAACATGTTGTTCAAGATGCAAAAGAACAACTACATAATTACCAACTGCATATCAAATTATGTCAAGACTTGTAATAACGGATTCAGGGAAGATAATCCAGTTCTTCAGAACACCAGCAACTGGAATGGTGACAGCTCCAGTTCTTCCAATAACTAAGAATATGGATATGTTCAATGCAAATGCAGAAAGTGCATTTAAGAAAAATATTGAATAGTCCATTTCTGGATTTTCCAGTAGATACCATGGAATAAACAGGAAGATAAAACAGCATCAAACAATACAATCAGAAACGTGTCAAGCAGAAAAAACAGAAAGGTATATTAAAGACACTTAGACTTTAGAACATGAGATAGTTAGCTCATTCTTAAAATGAATTGTGTTACAGCCATAAACTAGAATACATGCACTTAAAGAAATGCTACTACCATAAAAGATAAAGGATGGAAAACTGTTTAAGGATGTCTTTTAGTGCAGGATTTCAAACGTGTAGAGTTGTAACCCAACAACAACAACCAAGCCTGTCAGTCCCAAGCAAGTTGGGGTAGGCAGTTGTAACCCAATTCATTAATATGGCATCACTTATTTAATCTATCACAAAACTGAGATATCTGAATTGCCACGATCATTTCATTTTGTATCCAACTTAGACAGCCAAAATCCTTGTGATCTATAATGCGTGTGATTGGATCTTGAAATATGAAGATAATCTTGCAAAACCATGCTTTAATTGAGTCAATATGAGAACGTGTAGCTACAGTACGTTATTGACACACGTTCAAAGTCATCACGTAAAAAAATTTAACACAGTATAATTGGATGGTCATGAAAAAAAGTTACATTCTTAAAGGAGAATATAGGTGGAATAACTAATTTTCAAGTAAAAAAAATATAAGTGAATAACTATCAATGACGCATTAATTAATAATATTTATAAGTATAGACCATGTCTCAAATAAATAAAATGAAGGTAAGAGCAAAGATCTACAGAGATCGTGGTTTGATGATCTGGTGAGGCCGTTAAGAAACAAGCTAGTGTTTCTAGACTACTTCCTTTTTCTGTTTGAAAGCAAACACAGATCTATAATTACACGAATTTATCACAGGTCCAACACAGGGGGCACGTGGCAGCCCTGTGCGCGACCCGGGGACGGCGGCGGCGATGGGGCCGGCCGCAGGCTGGGGGTGGCGGCAGCGCTAGGGCACCAGCCCTAGGGCCTGTGCGCGCGGTGCCGGCGCACCTGGCGGCAGTGGTGGCGGCGCACCGGGCGGCGGCGCCGGCGTGGAAGGCCGGCGCGCACGCACGCCTGAGGGCGGCGGCGGCGGCTGGGAGCCGGGAGCTAGGCAGATGGGAAATTCCCTTCTATTACTTGATTGGATCTGATTACATTGCTCTCTTATTTATAGCCCGGGGATTACTTCGCCCCTAAGCGACCTAAACCCTAGTCTACGCGGGCCATGACGACGGCGGCGGCGGCGCCAGTGGGCTGCGCGCCTCTGATCTTTGGCTCACCCGTGCGGCTTCCTTGGCCCAAGTATCGTAGCTGTCGCGGCGCTCCTCCTCATCTGGGCCCGAGTTGTCCCAATTTCCTCCCAATTCTGCTGGGCCTCCGTTAGACTTGTTACAGTTCTCCCCCTTTTCCGATCGACGCGTCCTCGCGGCGAAATTGAAGGCAATCAGTGATGCTGGTGGGTGAGAGAGTTCCTGATGAGATGGCCTCTAGGTGGTCAGTCATGCAACTGTTGATGGAGGTGATATTGAGGTTGACGGAGTTGGCAAAGCTGATGTGGCGTTGCACGGCGTCGAGGTTGTTGTTGATGGGCATGAAGTAGAGGTAGTTGCCCATATGTGGATGAGTTGTGCGGCCGCTAATGGAGTTATTGTTGAAGATGTCGAGCCATCCAAAGGGCAGTTTGCAACTGCTCTTGTTGAGGGAAGACGACCTCAATTGTGTTGGTTCTGAAGCCGCTGCTGAGTGGGATGTCGGATGAGGTGTTATTGTTGAATCGAGCATGGTCCCAATTCCAACTCTGTATAGTAGCATGCTGTTGGTGATGGAGTTGGTGTTTGTTGTTGTTCACCAGGGATGTTGAAAACAGGAGCGGGGCGAAGGGCAGGAACAACCATGGTATTGGTGATGATTTGTTGGTTTTGGTTGTTACCTCTTGGATAATGTCCCTGTTTTATGATAATCGTGGTTCCTCCATCTGCTTGCTGGGTTGGTGTTGACGTTGTTGTAGGTATGTAGCATTGAATGCATGACGTCAGGTGTAGCTTTGATGAGGACTGTTGAGGGATGACTGTTGTTGTCCTTCTGCTGCTCCTTTAGGACAGCGTCGTCAATAGTGTTGATGTTGGTTCGTGACGCTGATTCAATGTCGCGAATGCTGTTGACAATGGCAAGGGAGCCTCGCAATGTGGCCACTTGCCGCGGTGTTGTTGCTGGCGTCGTTGCTGTTGTCATTGTAGTTGTTGATGGCATGGTCGCGACTTTGTCATGGTGCTCCTCTTGGATGGGTATATCAACGAACAGTTGTTGGGCGTCGATGCTGACGTCCTCCTTGTCGGTGATGTTCCCAATTGGTTGTGTCTCCATGACAGGGTTGTTGATGGCGGCGTTTGGATTGGTGTCGACGAGGATGGCACCTGCGCCTTGTCGTTGACGAGGTGATGTCGTCGCCGTTGAGGTATGACGTAGCTGTTGGCGCGTGGTGTTGTCGTTGATGTAGAGCGCCAGTTTGCTGATGATGATCTGTGGGTGTATGTCTTCACCCTTTTGTTGTGCCTCCATGACAGCGCTGTCGATGCTGGCGTGTCCCGACCCAAGGTGGTGGCACCATGGATGTTGGTGGAGACACACCCGGTGCTGACGACGTTGATGATAGCATTGCTGTTGACGTCGGGGTGTTTCCACTTAGCTTCTTTGGCCGCTAGACATCGATCCAGTTCGGCGAGCTCGTCGTCGAACAGTTGGTGGGCGTCATTGGCGACGTCTAGATCTGATCTGATTTGGATCACGTCTTGTTGCTGCAGGATAGATTTGGATGTTTCTGGTACTCCACCTGAGATTATAGCGTTGATTTCCTTGGTGGTTGCAGCGTTGGAGGTGTTGCTGCCGGCGGTGCGTGCCAGCTCGTCTTCCTTGGCGTAGATGCGACGGTCCAGTGCAGTGATCTCATCTTCGAAGTTGAAGGTGTAGATCGCGAACTCCTCCTTCGCGAAGGCGGCGTTCATGGTGGTCGCGGCGGCCATGGATCTTAGCTGGACTCCCGATACCAGCTATCACAGGTCCAACACAGGGGGGCACGTGGCAGCCCTGTGCGCGACCCGGGGACGGCGGCGGAGGCCGCGGGCGGCGGCGTGGGTGGCGGCGATGGGGCCGGCCGCCGGCTGGGGGTGGCGGCGGCGCTAGGGCACCAGCCCTAGGGCCTGTGCGCGCGGTGCCGGCGCACCCGGCGGCGATGGTGGCAGCGGACCGGGCGGCGGCGGCGGCGTGGAAGGTTGCTCTCCTCATCTTGATCTCCTTCACTATTGGCCCATATATCCCCATTCCCTCTCCATAAATATTGTTCACTGCATTGATACAATCGCAGGCCACCCTAAAGTTGTGCAATCGCATGTCCAATGCCAACGCCAAACCCTCCCGACAAGCTATTGTTTCCACTGCTTCCGGGCTGGTTATGCCTTCCATCACTAACACTGACGCTCCCAAAAACTTCCCTACTTCATCTCTCGCCACTGCAGCGGCGGCAAAAAAATCAGAGGTCTTTGCCATTGCTGCATCAACATTTATTTTAGCAAGACCAGGCGGTGGAGGTAGCCATCTTGACGATGACGCTGGCAGTTCACCCTCGCTGCTACCCTTAGGTGACTTGGTCATGGGTAGTCCGTCCTTGTTGCTCTCCTCAGCCGGCTTGGTCAACATGATCTCTTCCAGATATCTCTCCACAAAGAAGTGTGTGGACAAGGGGCTTTGGAAAACTCTCATGGATCACCATTCGCCTTGCATGCCAAATCGCCCACAAGCGGACCACGACCCGTGTGATTGCCTCATGAGGTAAAGTCTCTCACACCGTCGCTAACAATGCTCTCGCTTCTCCTTCCCTGATCATACATATTGCCGCCGTGATCTCATCTCGCTCCAACGCCCAGACGGCCTTCGCCATATGACACTCCAGGAGGGAGTGTTTCGAGGAATTCGGGCCGCCGCAAACACTGCACCGGCTGTTATCCGCCATGTTTCTCCGCCATGTTATCCGCTGGCATCCCCAGAAACTTCTCTTTTAGCGCTTCAGAGTGTATATCCAGTATCACTTTAATCTCCTCCCTCACCTGCGTAGTACACCCCATCGCGAAGTGGATAGATGATTTCTCCATATTTACCATTTGTCCAGAAGCTCGACAATAAAGGTGAAGAGCATCCTTCACCTCCTCCGCATTCTCCCTATTTGCCCTGAAAAACAGCAGGTTGTCATCTGCAAACAATAGGTGACTCACCATCAGGGCCGACGACGCCACCCTAATTCCACTTAAGTTCGATGACTGAATTCTTGAATTTAACAGGCACGAAAGGCCCTCTGCCGTTAGCGAGAAAAGATAGGGAGAAATTGGATCTCCTTGACGAATCCCCCGTGATGGTCTGAAACTTTCTAGTTTTTCACCATTAAATAACACCGAAAAAGTGACCGACCTCACCAGCCTCATTACCATGTGCACCCATGTGCTATTGAATCCCAACTTCAGCATAATTCTATGACGATAATCCCAGTCAACACGATCATATGCCTTCTTCATATCAAGTTTAACAGCACAACACCTGTTCTGCCGCGCCCTCTTCTTTTTCATAAAATGAAGACATTCATAGGCCGCCAAGATGTTGTCCGTAATCCTTTCCGGCACAAATGCCGACTGTTCTTCCGAAATAATTTTCGGTAAAATGACCCGCAATCTGTTAGCCACAGTTTTTGAGGCTATCTTATAAATTACATTGCACAAGTTGATGGGCCGAAACTGTCCCAATTCTTCTGGATTCTCCACCTTTGGGATCAATACAACACAAGTGTTGTTAATCAACGAAGGGTCATCCTCCCCCCTTAGCACCCGCAAGACAACTTCACACACTTCATCCCCACACAAATCCCAATGTCTTTGAAAGAAATGAGCCGGATAGCCATCAGGCCCAAGCGCCTTTGTCGGGAACATTTGAAACAGCGCTGCCTTGATCTCCTCCTTAGTCACCAGGGCTTCCAGAGTGGCGTTCATCGCCTCAGAAACTTTCCTTGGCACCGTTCCAAGCAGAGTATTCATGTTCTCAGTTCCTTCTGACCGATAGAGGTCTTTATAAAATTCCAAGGAGAGTATTCGTGTCTCTCCCACATCATTTCATATTTGAAAGCCTTCAATTTCCTCCTGCCTCGGTCCTGATGATGGCGCCATGTCAGTATGATTGGCCCATGATCCGATGCCGCAGAGGTGAGTTGCTGTACCTTTGCAGAAGGGAATCGAGCACACCACTCCGTTGTTGCCAGTGCCTGATCTAGTCGCACACGACACCATGATCCCCCTGACACCTTCTTCTCGAAGGTCCAACTCCGCCCAACAAAACCTAGATCTTGGAAGCCACACACGTCCACCATATCGTGAAAACCAGCTATTTGTGCTGGACTCCTCTCTTGGACACCTACATGCTCCTCCTTATGGAGGACTTCATTGAAATCTCCAATACACATCCATGGCAACTGACACATGGGCATAATTGATTTAATCATGCCCCACGTCCTATGCCTTTCCTCCATCCGCGCTTCACCATAAACACTAGTGAAATGCCATGCATCCTCCCTGTTCTATGTTATAATTGCATCAATGTGATACTGAGAATACGGCAAAATCTCCACTATTGTATTACTATTCCAAAAGATACCCAGGCCACCGCTCCGACCTGAACTACTAATAGCAAAAGAACAATCAAAGCCAAGAGTACTCTTTAATTTTTCTACCCTTGCTTTGTGTACTTGAGTTTCAAGAACACAAAGCACGGTTGGCGCAACTCGCCTCGCAAGATCACGAAGCTCTTTCCCTGTCGCGGCACTGCCCAAACCACGACAGTTCCAGCTGAGGCAACTCATTGGTCCCGGCGGCACTCCTTCTCAGAGCCTGCCAACAGTTTGATCGTGCTTCCTTCCTGATCACCTAACTCCATAGCTATTCCTTCAAAGCGGCCCAAACTCCAGCACAGTAACAGCCTGGGTACAGCTGTTACAGCCTGGATACAACTGTTACCAACTCAACAACGTGGATGTGTTTGGAAACTGCCAGAGGCCACCTCTGCCAGAGCCCTCCAGAAGCTATCTCCGTGCAGATTTGGAGGGGAAGCCAGCCAATTTCGAGAAGGGACGAGAAGGAGAAAAAAAAACTTCGGGACTCACGAAGTACGGCTTCGCTGTCGGACGAGGCGACACCGGAGAGTCCGCCGCACGATCCTCCGGCCTGCTGCTCTGTCTCAGCTTGCAAGAATTTGCGTCACCTTGCTTTGCCTTCTCCAGGAAGCCGCACTGCCGCCAAGACGCTGCTACGACGCTCCGACCCCACCCGCGGCGTTCGGCGGCCACGTCCTGGAACCGCAGACGCACGCGTCTCTGCTGGCGTCGAGGATGTCGAGCGAGGCCGGCGCCGGTGGTGGTGACCGGGGACGCGGCGGCCAGCAGGGCAGCCGCGGTTTCTTCTTCGTCGGCTGCTTCTTGCTGGGCACGGGCGCCGCCGTGACGGCCGGCGCGGGCGCGGCGAATATGACGGGCGCCGGGGCCGGAGGTGAAGACGACAGCACCGGCGCGGGAGCAAGCGCCGGGACCGGGGCCGGGGCCGGGGGTGGGAGAATCGGCGCGGGGACAGGCGGAGGAGCGCTCGCGCTCACGACAGGTGCCGGCGCGGTGGCCGCAGGCGGGCGCCGGACAGCGGCAATGCGGCTACGTGGGGTTGGTGGGGGAGCGGGGCCGGACGGACGAGCGGACAGCGGCCGCCGGAACAGGAGCGCCGACGGGATGGCGGCGACGGAACCCTATCGCCAGGGAAATCGCCTCGAGCCGCCTCAGCGCCGAGGCCAAGGAGGATTTGCTCCGCAAACAGAAGAGAGGCTGCTGCTCCGTCAAAAGACATGGTAGATGTGAGAGATAAAATTATATTGTTATTAATTTCTTCCCCGAACTAAAAGGACACTAGCAGCCCACTGGACCCTCGTCTCTGCACCACGGCCCACTGGGCCCATCAGTCACCGGATCGAAACCTCTTAGCCTTCCTCGATGTTCTATATATATATACGAGATTACCAAAGCACCAAAACGAACCCTACGTCGGTTTCCGCCGCCTCCGCCGCCTCCGACGCATCTAGCCTTTCAAAACCTCACCTCTCCTCACGGCTCCACTTCGCTCGCTTAAAGGTGCGTTTTATATATAATAAAACTTGATTTCTTTCACTTTTCGTTTCAGATCTTAGCATAGTCGAATCGAGTTGCCCTAATTGGAGGTGGATCAACCATAACAATCGAGTCTTTTTGGTCCCTCGATTCAGATTCAGTATTTAGGATGATCGAATTGAGTTGAAATAGTGAGATGATTTGGGTGTAGTGATTCTTATTTTACATTTGGAATTCGAATTGCAGATTTCAAGACCTAAGAATGTCAAAGCGTCTCGATGAGACTCTCGACCAAGCAAAGCAGAAGCGGCGGCACCTTTATCTTGTCTTGGATGATTTGGCGTGTGGATACAGCATTCGCAAGATGGTTTTGCCGAGCGACCCTGATCCCGTCAACTCTGATTTGTCGGCCGACCTCCCCTTCAACTCTGCTCGTTCTGCCCTCTCCATCAAACGGCTGCCACTGGTCAAACGGCTGCCACCGGCCATCTTCGGCTTTCAGGCAAACCGCGAGTTGACCAGATGGTTCGCGGCCTCCTTCGACTCGATCGTGGTTATGCTGCCCATTTGCACCGATCCACCTCGGGGTCACGTCTTAAACGTCAACGAACGGGCCTGCAGGTATTGCCCCCTACCAGAGCCAAATCCAGCTTATCCCATCTACATTCCTGTTGATAGCGGCGCGCTCTTTGCTCTGGCCGACGATTCCTTTGAGTTGCTCACCAAGCCGCCCGACGAGGACGCGGACCCTGAGGACTGGGGGTCCGAGGCGTTGGGGTCCCTTCTGAAGTTGGAACCCTTAAAGTTGGCTTGGCGCAAACTCCCCGGTATACCACTGCCCTTTCATTCTAAGGATGTCACCTCTTACGCCGTGCACAGTATCGAAAGTACCATCTTTGTCAGCACCAAAGATAGCACCTTCGTTTTCAACACCCTTGAGGTCCTGTTGGGTGGTTCCAGCCAATTTCAATGGGATGAACACAAGGATCGACATAGCAAGTGGTTGCTACCTTTCATTGGCCATGGCCATTTTGACTCTGACCTCCAGGCATGGATTGGGCTTTCTCGCGAGTTCCCTGGTCAGCTCTGTTCCTGCGAAGTATTTTCTGCCTACCCTATCAAGAAGATGGAGGCAGCTGTAAAGATCAGCAAGGAGTTATTTGTACTTGACTCCCGTGAGAAGCTGGTAGGTGCCACCCTTATCTCTTGTGGAGTCCGGAGCTACTACTGCCTCTTGCAGTGCATCTCTGCTGATGGGAACCTGGAGGAGCAATCTATGTCTTGATGAGGAGCTGGAGGAGCAATCTATGGCTGTTGATGAGGAGATGGAGGGGCAAAAATCGTTGCTTCGTTTGTGGACTTTCTATGTCGTGTATGACAAGAATGGAGAATTGACTGTTGGCGACCGACAGGTTCAAGATTACATCTTGCCTGTGTCTGTTTCGGAGGAATTCTTAAAGAATCCTGTTGGGTTCTGGATGTAAACTTGGTTTATTTTGCCTGCGTATGTTTCAGAGGAATTCACAATGATTCCTGTTGGGTTCTGGATGTGAACTTGGTTTATGGATATTGTATTACTGCAGTTTCCTCTCAGCGTTCATGAATCATGTCATAACTGTTTCAGTAATAATTGTATTTTAGTTTCCTGTGGATGGTAGCCACCAGTGCATGTATGGAGATGCTTTTTAAAATTTTTTGCAAATGTTTTAGTCATAGATGCATTTCAGTTTCCGTGGATGTTGGCCACCAATGTATGTCTGGAGAGATGCTTCTCAAAATTTTACACAATATTTTATTGTAGCTGTGTGTGTTTTTTTTTTTTTGTCTGGGATGTGCAGCTGCGCCCTAGTCCTAGCTGCATCTGACTGAACTTTGCCCTGTTGTTCTTCAGAGTTCGGATTCAGACTGAACTTTGCCCTGCTACTGTGCGGCTGTGCCACTGTGGAGCGGATGCTGCATGCTTCTGATGATTATTAATTGGTCCTTGCTGCTGCTCTGATGAACCATGGCATGCATGTTTGATTGTTTAAACATCTCGGTAATCAAGCCCTTCCTCTGTACTATACTGTCTGCTACTGGCTACTGCTGTACTTCGATCTTGGCTATGTCTGTGTGTTTAACTGATGCACTCGCATTCCCTGCGTCATGCTGATCTGTTTGCCCTGTGGGATTGTTGTGTGCACGCAGGCCAAGGTGGATGAGGCGGCCACGGAGACGGGATCCAAGTCAGGCGGGTAAGAATAATAACATACTGAGATGACTTGATGTCAACCTGAATTCAAATTCTGGTATAATTTGGTCTATGCAATCAATTCGTGTTGGTTTAGATGTCACCGCGAGATTTAGCCCTTGATGCAACTGAAATAGCATGCGTGACTGTCCAGCTTGTTATTATCTGTAATAATAGACTCGAGAGACAGGACTGCCTTTTGCAGCTGAAACAGATGTTAGCTGGTCCTTGTTGCCAGTAGATATAAGATTGGATCTGTGAGGTTTAGATGTTGAATTCTGTTAACTGGGGCTCGGTAGAGGTCAGTGGAGCAAGCAAGGTTGTCTTATTCCTTAACTTAATGTTTTGGCAAGGGTTGTCTTATTCTTTGTGCCTGTGTCAATCATGCATGCATTTGAATGTCTGAAACTCTTATGGACTTGTTGTGAAGGCGCAAATACTTGTTACATATAGTGGAGGTGGCTTATTTGGCAGCAGCTAGCCGTCCGGCATGCAGATGCAGAGAGCAATTACTGTTTCATTACTCAGCCAGTTTGGCACTCAATCACTCACTGCTCACTATGCTATGCTGACAATGTTTGAATTGAAACCCAGCCCTGGTTGCACATGCATCAGACATTCTGCAATCTCAGATATCTTGTTAATCGATCTTCATTGCATTGTTAGCTACAGTAGGAGTCATTGCATTCGGTACAATCAGCTTAACCAATAGTAGTAGGATACAGGTGGTGTTTCAGGGTGGAGTGGGGGTGGTTGGAGGGAGCACACACGCCTTTCAGTATTGTTGTGATTGAGCATTAGTCATTTTTCAGGGATTCAGTGTTTCAGTTTTGCTGAATGGCACAAATCTCAGTTTAGCTGAATGGCAGTCACCACATTCAGGGCAGTCTACACATTCAGTTTAGCTGAATGGCTCAGAATGGCACAGATCTCAACACATTCATGCTTCTGTATAGATAATTGAGAAGAACAGTATTATAATATGCATTGTATCAACTCATTTCCACATGTTATTTCTTGTTTTTGCCAAACACAGCTCAAGATCATAATTGTCTTTTTTTTGTTGCCATGGCAGATGTCAAGGTTTGGAACTAGAGTTCGTTGTTGACGGTGGGATGAAGAGCACTTGTGGGCAATTCATAGTTCTAGGTAGCAAGTTATGTATCCCTACCCTAGCAAGTTATGTGATCCCTACCGTGGCAAGTTATGTATCCCTACGTAGCAAGTTATGTGATCCCTACCGTAGCAAGCTATGTGATCCCTACTGTGGCAAGTTATGTATCCCTATTGTAGTCTTTGTCTTTGTCTGTGGTTGTGTCTGTGACAAGCTCTCTCACTCTCTCTTTGTATATATGGATACTAAAGAAAGATAGATGAAGTGAAGTGTTTGCTACTATTTTTGATAAAAACTGAGAATCTTTTGTCCAGTGTTCATGTTTTCTAGATGCTCATTGCCCAAAATCGTCGAGCTCTCAATATTGTGACAGAACTGAACTGAACTGCAAGACACAAGACTGAACTGCTTTACACAGAGCTGAAAGGCTTGGTTAACCATTTCTCTTCTAACACTTTTTATTACTCAACCACAAAGTACCTACAGAAATGCAGTGCATGGCATTGACTGAAACCTGCTTTTCCTGGAATGCTTTTCCTGAAGTTTTATCAGATTGCCTCCCTATATCAGATTGCCTATAGGTGGTAAACAATTGCCTGGGAGGGCCCGGGGGAAGAACAAAGGCAAATGGAAATTGTACTCAGCTCTTGGTCCTCACAAGCATTTCTGTTGCTTCATACCTCACTACAAGTAAAATAGTATACTGCAAAATAGTAAAGACTTCCAGGATAATGGAAGCATTCCAAACTGTACATTCCAAGCATTTCTGTTGCTTTCTCTGGATGCACCTACCAAGCATTTCAGTCATTGTATACGAAACCAAGCATTATCATTACTGATACATAGCAACAACTGGATATATGACTGCAAGACAACAGGAATAGAAATAAAAGGACTTGCAACAGCAGCTTTTCAAGGCCAGTCATAGAACTGAATACTGAATATTGAAATGGCCAATCAAACAAGAAAACTGAATACTGAATGTTGCTTCCAGAATAATACTGAATACTGAATAACTAAATACTGACTAACTGGATATCAGTACATAGAGAAGTAAAATTCATCAAAATAAGTTGACGTAAGTTGACATAAGTGAATCCACTCTCAGCAAACCTACACTCCACTCTCACCACTAGCCGTCTCACCTACACTAGCACTCGTCGCTTTCGCAATCTTCGCTCTCTTTGCCTACAATAGTACTTGAAGTGGCATTCTGCTGCCTCAGCAATTCCAAATCATCATCCACTTCCTGTGTCAATATGGTTCTCCCTGCTGCACTTGAAGCCCTTGGTTGCTGCAACGAAGTATACAGAAATATGAAGGGGATTCAGATTCAACTTAGACAAAATTGCTGCACAAAAAAGAAGTATACAGAAATATGACGGGGATTCAGGATTCACAATTTGCTGGTATTAGTATTACTGCTTTTGTTACTGAAGAGTTGCCAATGATTCATTAGACTATCAAAGATATCAGATTTCAGAGAAGCCTTTAGATATATGCACCCTATATATCAAGTGTCAGAACCAACATATACTGCTGTACACACTGGTAGTTCAGTCAAGTGCATGGATGATGGACTGCTATATGCACACCAAACTAAATTGTAAAGATAAAAAGAAAGAGCAGTACATTGCTGCTGTAACATGCTACTGGTATTTTTCAGTAGTTGTTTGGTACCAAAATGTTGCAAACCAACAGTGAGGAGCACAATAACCAAGTCGAGATGCAGCTGTTTGCATAAACCAATGACTGAACTGTCTCAAATGGTAAATAGAAATCAGACCAAAGCCATTCAAATTGGCATTTCCTAAACCTAAGCAATTGCTGCTAAAATGGCTAGAGCACTAAAATACAAAGTTCTTGGGGATGACCAAAACAACAGGATGACTCAACTTGAACCCAAACTTCTCAAATTAAAAATCCATGTATATGCTACTCTACTTGCACTGTATGCCCACAAAGTCATACTTGAACATGCATGTATGCAGCATTAGACAGAAATGTCTCTAGGCATACAAAGACAAGTAACAGGGCATCAACACAAACACTACAGTCCAATCAGTCAGGCTTCTTCCACAAGAACTCAACGAGCCCAACTCCTTGCATCAGCGAGTGCCAAATCCCAGAAAGTGTTCAGTCTATCTTAATCACTGAAGCAGACAAAAAGGATCCCCAAGTAACGCATTTCGCATCCTGTAACGCCTATCGCTACTGAAGTCTTGCATCCCAGAAAGTGTTTCTTTTGTTTTTCCATCGACTAGAGCCAAATCCCAGAAAGTGTTCTCAACTGAATATGACAATACAATGTAATACCAAACAGTGGTAAACTGCATGGAACAAAAGATTCATCATTGCCTTGTTGCCTATTTGGTATTTCCAATCAAATAATCAACTAAATATGCAGAACAATGAAACTATGAGAGAAGTTTACCAAGCAAATCAAAAAATTGGCACAACTCACCGAGTTGTCCGGCGTCCAATGGTTGGGGCTAAAGTCGTCGCCGACGAGGCCGACGCGACCGACACGGTTCCTCCTCGCCGCCGCCGCACCACCGTTGGCCGACGACGACGCGCCCTTGTGGTGGCTGCTGCTGCCGGACGACGACGACGAGGAGGAAAGGTGGAGGAAGGACCAGAAGCTCTTCTTGCGCGGGCTGTCCGCGGTGACCGCGCACGCTGGCGGCAGCGGCTCCTCGGGCCTTGGCGCGACCGACTTGCTCCTCTTGAGCCCAGTCACGCCGCCGCCGCCCGCGCTGTGCGACGCGGGCATCACCTTCCGCCACGCCGCCGCCGCGGAGGACGGGTAGAGCGGCAGCGCCGGCGGCGCGTCGGAGGAGGCGCGGTTGGACGACGGGCAGGACTTGGACGACGACACCAGCATGCCGAGCTCCTCCCGGCGCCCCTCCTCGTGCTCCCGGCCGGCCATGGCTGGGCGGCACGGGCGGATCTACGTAGGATGTACTGGGTGCGGCCGCACCCAGACCAAAGTACAAGTACGCTGTACTATGCATGTTTCTACGGTATTCGCACCCCTTGGGCTAAATCGCCTGCACCCATAACCCTGCCCACGAATGCCCAAAAGACAGCCCAACATCACGCACGCCGCAAAGAATCGCAGCCGTCACCTCGACTCACGTGAAACTGCCGACGCATCGCCTCCCAATCACTTCCGCCTGCTCTTCCCTTCCGCGTGCCGCTCTCTCCCCTTGGCTACAGAGCGAAAAACTCCGGTGGAGGGGGCGCGGTCGTCGACCGCGGCCGGACATGGGCACTGCTGTGCGCTGGCCAAGCGGCTGGGCCAAGGGCACCAGCCACCAGGAGGCAGGAGCATATCATAGTCCGCTTGTTTCCCTGCTTTGCTCTTCTCTATTCTTTTTCATTCTTCAAAAGTCAAAGTAAGCAATTTCAAAGGTTCTCTATTCTTTCAATTTCTGTCGGCATGAGGATCCAGATTGTTTTCAATTTTGTGGTTCTTGCCTTCTTGTAGTTTATCCAGCTTATATGGGGTTTAGATTTTTTTCATTCTTTCTCTGATATTTAATAATTGATATTTATGAAGCAATGAAGCAAATAAATTGGTGCTGGCTTCCAATTCCATTTGATGATTTTAATGTGGGGAAATTGATAGAACTAGAAAAAGGATGTAGATTTTAATCTATTGTGAATGTTTGTTTGTCAGGTCATTGGATGATCAGTATACATAAATTAAGGAAAATTAATTAGGAAGAAAAATCAAAACTCATTGGATGATTATATATAGACATGAATCCACGGTGGTCACCCAATTTTTTTTCCTACATTATTATGGCCGCACCCCCCTCCAAATTTCTCTAGGTCTGCCACTGTGGGCGGTGCGGGCAGAGGCGCGGAGCGGGGCGCGGCCGTGGCTGGAGCTAGGCGGGGCGGGCAGAGGCGAGGCCATGGTTGGACGCGGCGCGGGCGAGAGGCGAGGCCGGTCAGCGCGCGTGGGCGGGCCGCGGGCGTCGCGCCGCCGCGCGGCGTATTCCTACGCGTGTGGTGGGGAGAGAGGAAAGTGGTGTAGGACCCACGGGATAGGGGTGCCCGATGCTGGGCTGAGATTATAATTTGAGATTGCATGAAAAATGAGAGTCCATCTAAGGACTCTATTGGTCTATTAGAGTTGGATTTTTGTTTAAACTTCTAAAATTAAGGATAGGAGCTTAAGTAGAATTAAGGATAGGAGCTTAAGTAGAGGCTTGGACTGGAGTTGCTCCGACATAATAAGATTTTGGTTTCTTCAAAGCTTGCCGTGATGACGCGCTTGATAGTTGTAGTCAACCCAATAAAGCTCGCCGTGATGGGCGAGCGCCGAGAGAAAGTGGAGGAGGGGATTGTGGTTTCTCTCTGGACTCTGGATAAGCCAGAGAGGTGGCATGGAACACGGCGGCGAACTGATAAGAGGTGGGATAGGTTGGATGGCGAAGAGTCACGACACGTGGATCCGGGCGACCAACTCTCGCATGGCTCGCAGCCTGAGTATACGAAGAGAAGGGAGGAAACATGTTGTTAAGGACGTCTCACTGGGATAATTGTTGGATTGAAAATTTAGTCACCCGACGATGGAGATCTGTTTCAGGTGCTCTCTAATTTTTCGTTTTTTTATAGTACAGATATAGATAGATAGTTAGTTGATATTATAGATTTTTATAATTTTCTCTATAATTTTAATTAAATTTAAAATGATTTAATTTTTTAAGGCTTTTAGAATAACTTACAATTTAAGACGGAAGGAGTAGTAGGATTTTTAAATCCTAAACTCTTATAAAGAAATGTCCACTAACATATTTCTCTAACTCCTCCTGAGAATAACTTATAATTTGAGATGAAAGGAGTAGTATGATTTTCAAATCCTAAACTCTTATAAAAAAATGTCCACTAAACTATTTCTTTAGCTCCTCCTTCCATATCACCGCTTATGTTATCTAGGTCTTGACTTTCTACGGAATACAAGCTTCTCTTGGTAGGCCATTTGTTGCATGCCCCTGTTCTAACTCCCGGTGTTACAACATTGCATTTAGTGTTCTTCCCTCGCGGCAACGGCCGCTGCATGCGTCCCCTTTTCTTCCCAAAGGAATCGGACACGGTATAAGAAAAAGGAAAGAGTCTTTTACTCCCATGCCACGAAAAAAATTGCTCTAATCATCTATGTCCATAAAAAATAACTTTTACCGTCTATGTTCCTAGGTCTTAAAATTTTTCTCTCCCACACCATTTCGTCCGTTTCCGACATTAACGGTGTCAAACTACCTTGTCAAAAGACTATTTTACCCTCACGTGGGGTCCATTTGTCAGCCCCATGTCTCTCTTTCTCCTCTCTCCCCTGTGCTCAAGTGCTTCCCGAATGGTGCTAGACTCCGCCCTGTGCACGAGCTCCTCCCGGTCTCCGCGGACGCGCGCAGGGGGAAGCTCCGTCCCGCCGCCGCTGGCGCGCGCGCTGGGGAGCTCCTCCCAGCCGTCGCGGACGCGCGCACGGGGGAGCTCCGCCCGGCCGCCGCCGGCGCGCACGCGGGGAGCTCCGCCCGGTCGCTGCCGGCGTGCGTGCCAGGGAGCTCTGCCTACACGCCGTGGTGAAGCCCACGACGAAGCCGCGACAGTGAGGGTGCCTTCCTCTGTTTCCATGGCTGCGTCCGCAAACGCCACCGCCCCCTCGTCCTTCTCCAACGTGGCCGCGCGCGTGGCGCCGGAGCTCTCCGCCATCAGGCCCCCCCTCGAAGCCCGACGCCGGGCCCGTGTTCCTTGCCGGCGTGCTGGAGCTCTCCCCGCCCTCTCCTTCGCGCGCCCAGTCCGCCGCCCCGCCGCGGTGCCCGTGCTCCGCGAGCTGAGCGGCTCTTGAATCAACCACACGTGAGGTGCCACGACGAGCACACAAGGAGGCCAAAAATAGCCAGTGCTAGATGCTTGCCCACCCGAGCTGAGCACCAGGATCGCACAGCCCCAACTAAAACTCCGCCGCCCGCCGGTGGTTGCAGACCTTCGCTTGGCATGCTCGCCAACCACGGCTCCAGTGCGTGCATGCCCGCTGCCTGTCCCCCGGTATACCGGAGCATATCTAAGAGTCTGGTAAAATTCACCTGCTAAATCTTATGATTTGATAAGTTGCTAAATTATATGATAAGTGAAAAAAAAACTTTCCAATAGTTTATCATTCCAAGAGCTTTTGCCGGCCACGAGCATGCACACACAGCCAACCAACGAGCACGTAGCATTCACATCGAATTCATAACTCATATCTTCTTCGATCGAGCAGGAAAACAGATGGACCCTGTCACCCTAGCTAGCGTGACCATCAGATCAAGGGCACCACAATGGTAACCATGCATCATCGGCAAAGGAGAAAAAAAGATGAGCTCTAGCGACTACCCACAATGGCGGCCTTGCCTTGCCCTAGCAGACGCCGACGTTCATCAATGTTAACGAGAACCTGAAGGCAAAGTCGTGGAGATAGACGGGAACAACAGGGAAGGGCGTACCTCAAAGGCTGGACAGCAGTCGCCTTCGTCGATGAGGGGTCTGCTGTGCTCGCGTCGAAGCCAAACGAAGAACGGCGGCGACGTGTCCAAGACAAAACACGGGATTGAGAGGAGAAGTTTTGCAGAGTGAACACAAAAATTTCTTGTAATTAACTAAGCTCATAAAGATAAATCTTTTGTCTCTAGCAATTTTGCAAAGTGAACGTAAAAAAGAATTATATTTTTAACTTCCCCCTTTGTCTTCATCTTCTACGGGAATAGGACGACGACGGAGCCTATTCCGGCGGCCCTTGCTGACGACGGAGCCAACTCATCGAGGCGGGGTGACCACGGGCATCGAGATCTCCTTCACGCTGACAGCCAAGGCGGCGGCAGAGGACGACGACCCTACGCGGAGCTGTACCTCGTCAAGTGGACATCGCTCTTCATCTGCGTCTGGGCGGGGCGCTCATCTCCATTACCGTCTCCCTGCTCTGGATAACCGTCAGCCCGCCCGACGACACCATCACCCAGGGCGCGACTTCTCTTCGCGCGCGGGGGAGAAGAGGCGACGCTGAGGGAAAGGCCGATGGCAAGTTGAGTACGCGCGTAAAGCGGAGGGGAGGAATAGCAAGTTGTGAAATTTGGCAAGTAACTTTAGTAAATTGTTGGAGAACGAATTTTGTTCGTTTTGCCAAATTTTAAAGGATGACAAGTCATTTACCAAGCTGTTGGAGATGCTCCCGCTTAACTCCCCAGCGCTCCCGTAAACGCGTGTCATTCCCCGTCACCAAGCAAACCACCACGACGCGCGCGTCGTGGCCCTCGGCGAGCCAAGAGCCACTGTATTTTCCTCGCCCCCCCGTCGCGCGGCCGGGGCAGGCAGCGCGCTCGCCGTCGGTGCATGCGTGCCTGTGCCTTCGCGTCCTGTCCCCTGAAGCCGTGACGGTTCGCCGCTCAGCTCGCGGTGGCCGGGCGCCGCCACGGCGGAAAGCCCGCGCGCTTGCGGCGGCGGCGGCCCTCCCCTGCGTCGCGCTCCTGCGCTAGCGGGACACGGACGTCCTCCTGCAGAGAGAAAGGGGCTGCTGGGCTGGAGGTTGATGATGGACCCCGCAGGTATAGTTTTCCAAACGGGCCGCCCGGCACGGCACGGGCACGGCGAGGCACAGGCACGGGCACGGTCGACACGACGGCCCGCCGTGCCGTGCTTGATAGTGCCGCTGTGCCGAGACGGCGGCCCAGGCACGGCCCTATCACAGCTGAATCGTGCCGTGCCGATGGGCATGGCAGCCCGCATGCCTTCTCGTTCCACCGTGCCAGCTTGAAGCCGCACGTCGCGCCGTCGTCGTCGCGCCGGAGCTCAGAGACGCATCACCGCTGCCGCCAACGACGCGCCGTCGTCGCGTAGAAGCTCGAGACGCCGCCCACGTCATGCCCCCAGCCGCGCTGTGACAGAACCGACCAATTTATTAGAGCACAAGCACATAATTCACCATTAGCGCGGCAAACTACATGATTGAGACCTAATAAACCCGGTAGTCATACCGAAATCTCGAAGGATTTCAAACTTTTCCGGCACGACCAAGATCGTAATAGTTTAGCGTTCCCATTCACAAGTACATAGTTTGCATATAGTTTAAATCATCGGAGTAAATAAAGTTATTACAAACCAAGTTCAAATTTCAAAATAAAGCGGAAGCGATTTAAGTTCAAATACCACACGCACACTTAGTTTAAATACAGTGCCAGTCCCTTGGTCAACATCCAGCAAAAGCATCAAGTAGAGAAGAGTGACCATGCCCAAGGTTTAGTCATCTCCCAAAGCGGGATAGAAGCAGTTCTGACAATAGCCATAAAACATCTCACCATCTGCAAAAACATGGGAAATAAAACCCTGAGTACGAGAATATACTCAGCTAGACTTACCCGTCATAAACTAAAATAGACTCATTTAATTGCGAAAAAGCTTGCATTAAGGAACAATTAATAAGAACCTTCTAGCAATGTATTTTAATCTGATTAACCATATCATGCTACATTAGCACCTGTACTAAACAAGCATGGTAATAATTATTCAACAAGAAAGTAATCATTCCGGTTGCGTATCTTCAATCTTAACAGCTCAACCATCTCATCTCTTGTTCAAGTTCTTACTACGATGCCGCTGCTCAAGTCAAGTGTTCACTGTCCAGGAACGATGGCGATTATAATCGATTACTAACCAGCTGGCGGGTACTCCTCACACAAACCACACTCACCAGCCACGGTGAGCTACAGATCACCGACATTCAATTTAGGAAAAGCGCGGGATCAACAGGTACCATCGTATCCAGGAACCGCCCGGCTGCCTTATTCAGGGCGACCCTGACCTCGGACTTACTCTCCGCGTAACCTGTGGTCCCCCATCTTCACCAATACGATGCGTACAGCAGGTTGACTCCCGGCCCAAATTAAAATTAGGCTTCACGGTCGGAACGACTTATACTTCCAGCTAAATGTGAGGCATAAATTCAATATGACTTGAGGACGTACAACGGACGGGGTCCTAGTTCGACACAGACGGGATAACCACACCGAACCTCCAGTTCAGTCTCAACACCAATCCCGCCCGGTCTTGATTTATTATCTCCACATGGTTATCCAAGATAACAATGTATTCAACCATTCCAAGTCACCACCTATAACTCGCGGATGACAGGAAATCACCCGACTTCTACCGATCTAGTTAAGCAGGACTAAGCATATATTCGTACCTAAACCTAACAGGGTTGAAGTATAAACAGTGGCAAGGAATATAAGTAATGCGGCAATGGTATAAAACAACGCCTATAACTTAATGCATCAAATAAGTAAAGGACTCAAGTTAGATATTTTGCAAACCACAGGGAGAATGCTCCGGGGCTTGCCTTTTAGGAAAGAGCTTGGCTGGTGGTCGGGACACTCCGGAAGATCAGCTTCGGGATCCTCTTCTGCTGCTGCTTCCCGAACCAAAGCTTCCTGCTGGCCTTCCTCTCCTTGTGCTTCGAAAACTACCGTTTCGAGCTCTGACGATCCTGTATGATGCATAGTGCGTATGAGTACCGTGCATACATATAATTACAATGCTGATGGTGATGGTGAATGAATGCTCAGCTAAGATGAATGATATGATATTTGAAAACATGTATGATAAGCACATGTCATCTGCATTCTCTTCTACCGACAACTCTCCAAATTGGCCTCGCATTACAATTTACTCGCACACTATAAGGAATTATAAACAACCATTGTTTCGCACACTACACTCTACTAAACCAAAACCAATAGCAGATCACACATATCATAAATAGCATAAAAAGCATTTTTACACACATGAAATGATAACTCTAAAGCATTATTTATAATTAAAAGAATTCAGGGTATAACTACAACATGACTTTATACTACTTAGAAAATTCTGTAAAAATTATAAAAGATTAATCATACCAAATAAAGACTACCATAAAAATTTTAAGTCAAAACAGTAAGTACTTTATCCTACACAAAAATGCCAAGGCAGCATAATTTCAGGGGCATAAAATACTTTGTACATAAAAGTATGCCAAACAACAGATCTCAGAACATCATTAGCTTTAGATTGACATAAAAACATTCTCTAAAAAGTTTCATGCACAAATTCCTTATATATTATTTATTATGAATTATTTATCCTCACATGAAAATAGGCACTATAACTAGACAGAGCAAACTTTCCATATGACATAATCTCATAACATTTTTCACAGATAGAGCATAACATAAGAAGACTAACAAACTTGGTCTCATATTTTTCTGAGCAACAGAGAATTACTTATGCATTTTCTAAGATAAAAGCAATTAATAGAGATAAATAAAGCTATACAGAAAAGTATCACAAATTTCACATTTCATATTTTTCATGCATAGATCATCTCATAAGAAAAATACTGCAAGTTGAACCAACTCATTTGGATGAAAAATGAGCAAGTTATGAATTTTTAAAGGTTTAAACAAAATCTGGAAACAGTTTTGAAAAAGAAAAAGGAAAAACACTTTGCACCGGGGACCCTGAGTTTACCGAAAACCAACCGAGCCCTAAAAAGAAATACGCTGAGTCTGGCGACTTTACATTCAAGTCCGGGAAAAAGAATAGAATTGTGCCCGAGGTCCACGCGGCGGGGGATGGTCGTCGGCGTCGGGATTCCTCGCCGACGGCGAGGTCTCCGGCCGAGCCACGGTTACCAAAAGACTCAGCTCGTCAAAGCGGGCACATTGGTGTAAAAGATGTAAACTAGGAGCGAGGTTTCGACCGGCGGCGACGCACGGCGGCGGACGGCGCCGAGGGTTGGCGATGCGCCGGCCATCTCGGGCCACGGCGGGGCAAACGGACTAGCCTACCAACGCTAGCAGACCAAGACGGTTTAAATGGACTAGATCAAGTGACGAATGGACGGCCAGAGCAACGTCGGCAAGGTACGCCGGCGAGCGACAGCGCGAATCCGCGACGGCGGATGGCCAAATTCGCCGGGCTCGAACCCTAATCGACCTCATGAACTACACCAATCGACCCTACTCGAGCAGGAGAACACGATGCGCAAGATAAAGAAGGGAGGGAGAGGTTGCTGGCCACGGCGGACCGCGCGGCGGTCGGGGCAGCCATGACCAGCGAAAGGGAAGATGGTCGATTCGACCTCTACCTCGGGTCTCGGTGGCAGGAGAGGTGCGCAGGGAGTGGCTCGCGTCGCGGCGGAGCGATTGGCGAGTTTAGGGCAAAAAGTATTCAGGCTATGGGGTGCGGCGGTGGTGCAAGCTCTCGGCGGCGACAATGGCGGGCGGCGTCCGCTTGCTCGGGCTCTGGTGGTAGAGGAGGGGCAAGAGTGCGTCTGGTGGCGGAGAAGAGAGGGAGGGAGAGACCGACGCGGTCGGGGCGGCTCGAAATGGCCGCTCGGGCTCGAACCGAGGCAGCGCGGCGTCGGAGCTCGTCGAGCGCGTGGCAAGCATGCGGGCAGAGCGAGGGCGCGTGGGCGAGCTGTGGGACCGGGCGAGCGCGGCGCGCGGGATCGGTGTGCGGCGCTCGGGTGCGGGGGCAGAACAGCGGGCAGCGGCAGCGGCCCGGCGTACGGACGCCACGCGGCCGACGTCGGCTCGGACAGCGTCGCGAGGAAGAAGAAGAGAGGAGGAAGAAGAGACTGTTCGGTGGGTCCCACTGCGCCAAGATTCGTGCAGACTTGATGAACCCCATATTTTCCAAAATAATCCGAATTTCGAAAACTCATAAAAGATGAAATGTTCCTTTTGATGAGTAGAACATTTCACTTTTAAACATAAAAACCTAATTCTGCCTAGAATTTGAATTTCAAAAATGGGGATTTAAAATTAAAAGAAAATTATTTTTACAAACTGTTTTTGACATTTTTGACCCACTTCCAAGCCTTTTCATGAAATGACCCCAAAATAAGTTTTGCTCCAAATAATTTTCTCTATAAACTTCATTTAACACTCAACCTCAAATAAACAACCTATCACATAGCTCTAGTTCAAATCAAGGTAAGCACATATTTCAAATTATCATTTCATGTACAATAAAGGACTATGCAAATGAGATGGTTATGTTCCTAAAGTGCAAGATGATGCCTGCTTAACACCAGAGTATTACACGCGCGCCTCGGAGGAGCGCCGCCGTTATCCACATCGCGCTGCTGTCGTCGTGCCGCCGTCATCCACATCGCGCTGCTGTCGTCGTGCGAGCGGAGCTGCTCGCCGCCACCATCGTTGCGTGTGAGCTCGGGGGCCGGAGCTGCTGGTCCTACTGCTGCGAGATCGTGCCACCGGCCGCACGCCGCCGCCGCGAGGACGCCGAGCGCAGGGAACGCAGTTGGAGATGGAGAATGGAGGTGGAGTGGTTGGGGAAGAAGATGATGGAGAGTGCCACGAACAGGAGTCGGGACGGGAGTACGGGACTCGGGAGGCAAAGCAGCAGCTGCTGCGGCTCCAGACGGAGTGGTTGGGAATTTGGGATGGGAGTTAGGGTAGGAATTCTATACATATATTGATCCAACGGTTAAAGTTCATCTGTATTCATTCAACGGTGGAAAATAAACGGGCCACACCGTGCCGACCCAAAAACCGTGCCGTGCCTGGGCCAGCCCGTGGGCCGGAATTGCAGCCCAAGCACGGCACTACGACCGGGTCGTGCCAAGCACGTGCACCATGGAGCCGGGCCGTGCCGTGCCTGGGCCGTGCTTATTAGGGCCGTGCCTGGGCCGGCCCATCGTGCTCGGCCTAGCTGGAAAACTATACCCATAGGTGGGGCTACCTGTCGGCGAGTGTGACACAGAGAAGAAAGGAGCAGCTAGGGGCAACTGAGGTCATTTGGCACAGCCGACTCCACTTGTCAGAACTTTTAAACGGTACAAAATGGACGGAATGGCGTGGGAGAGAAAAGTTTTAAGACCTAGAGACATAGACGGTAGAAGATATCTTTCAAAGGCATAGACGATTAAAGCAACTTTTTTAATGACACATGAGTAAAAAGCTCAAAAGCAAATCAGTCACACCAAATGACCCCTATTTATCATCCTCCACGAGGAACTATTGGCCCATTATCTCTTGTGACTGCAGAGGCACGGTGCCAGTATATATCATGAGAGCTTCGTCCACGGTCGGCTCCGTCGCCACAATCACGCTAGCTACATCACTCCTCTCCTGCTCCATCCAGGCATCGACTATGTGCCAGCTAGCCACCACCACCGTCCATCTTCGTCCACGCACCGGCGCCCCCGTCCGAGGCTCCGAGCTCCATCATGCATCGGTGCCGTGCAGTCCGAGCGCGTCCACACGTCGGCTGCGCAGCTCGCCCATGGCCACACCTCCACGGTCCAAGCCGCTTGCGGCACGAGACAAGCTGCCGTGACATGAGCACCATCCACCGTCCGAGAACAAAGAGAAGTATGTGGCAGGTACGTTCTATCTATATTTCTATGCTCTATACTAATATATAATTCAATGATTTAAACTTTTCTAAAGTCACGCACTAATTTGTCCCCCACGTTTATTAGTTATGCTAAGTGTACTTAAAAAATTGCACACAACTCCATCTAAAATTTCAAATGCATGGACAAGATTTACTCTACCATCTACTTTCTCTCGCTCACTCATATCTAACGGCTGATATTGCTGGGATTAGACCTAAGCAAATTGAGCCCGGCCCGACCCGGCCCGTAGGCCCAGCCCGAGGCCGATGGGTTTTGGCCCGTCACGAACCATACTGGACAGGGCCTGGACACAGATTTTGCAGCCCGTAAAAAAAATTTTTGGCCTGAACCCGGCCTAAAATACAGCTTTAATCAATTTTATACTATAAAATGCACGGGCAACCCGCCCAAGCCCCGGCCCGGCCCAAGCCCGGCCTAAAAAATGAGGCCCGATCAGGCCCGTGGGCAGTTAATGGACAGAATTTTGTCAACCTGAAAAGCCTAAAAAAATTTTGGCCCGGCCCGAACCCGGCCCGGCCCGCAAAATGCTCAGGTATAGCTGGGATCGGTCCTCATCCGTCCCCTCCCTGCACACCCCACGCGCGACAGCGCAAAGCACGAGGCACAACTCTCACTCTGCCCGATGCCGGCTCTCCCTCTCCACGAGCCACATTTTCTCTCCTCAGGCTCCTCTCATCACGCTACCTCTTCTCTGATGAGATATAGTTATATGTATAACAATTGTATGTATAGCGAGGCATACATGCTGTAAACACGCGCACGATTGCGCCGAGTTGTAAGGGACGGTTGCCAAAGGCACGCCTCCCATCCTGTTGTACCTATATACATTCACGAGATCAACATGAAGATATTGTTGGCTCCCATTATCTCCTTTCTACATGGTATCAGCTGACCAGGTCTACTTCCTCGTCTGAAACCGCGTGTCCTCGTCGCGCAACCGCCGCCGCCGAGCACCTTCGCCGCGGCGCCCGCCCACCTCTACTCCGTGATCGTGCCCCGCTGATCGCCCAGCCTCCTTCCGCTCCGTTCTGATGGACCTTAACCCCCTCTTCAATGGCGATCTCGAAGACGACAGTTCTTCCTCCTCGCACTCCTTTCACGACGACGACGGCCTCTCCTACACCGACCCCTTCGGGGATGCCGTCTCCACTCCTCCAATCGCCGTCTTGCAAACCGTCAAAGTCAACATCAAGTCGCATGTCCCCGTCGTCATCGAGCTCGCAAATCCCAACTACGACGAGTGGCGGTGCTTCTTCGACGCTTTCCTCGGGAAGAAGTTCAACCTCGTCTCCCACGTCTCCATCCAGCCCACCGAAGAACAGCGCCATGATCCGGAGTGGCGCGTCGTCGACCAGTGCATTGTGAGCTGGCTCTACATCGTACGCGGACCGAAGCCCACTGCGTTCCGCATCTGGTGCAAGATCCACGACAATGAGCTTCACCGCGTCATGTACCTCGAGGCGCATCTGGTGCAAGGCGACATGGACATCGCCCAGTACACCGGCCGTCTCAAGCAGCTGGCCGATGCACTCCGGGACGTGGGTCAACCAGTGCGCGAGGCGAGCCAGGTTCTCAACATGCTGCGGGGCCTCAACTCCAAATATCGTCACGCCATCCCGGCGATCACCTCGCGCCAACCGCCGCACACCTTCCTTTCGGCGCCCTCGTACCTTCTTCTGGAGCAGCAGTACGACAAAGAGCATGCCAAGACGGCGGCACACCACGCGCTCATCGCCGCCAGCGGCGGTAGTTCCACGAAGATACTGTTGCCTCCCATTATCTGCTTTCTACATTCTCGATGCCCTCTCTCCAACACCATCACGCCGCAAGGGCTGCCCACCACCAGGGCTGCGCACCGGGAGGAACTCGCAGGGCGGCGGCGCGTCCGAGTGGGGCGGCGCGCGCTGGGCCCAGCCGCCCAGCAGTCGGCCCGGACGGAGGAGGCGATGGCGCGGGAGTAGGGAGCGCACGCATGGGCTAGGCGGGCTGGGTGCGGCGGGCGGCGCGAGCAGTGGTCTGCACTTTCAAGGCAGCTGCCGTTCGGCGTTCTGCACCGTGCTGCTGCTCGCCGTCATGGCGGCCTTGAACCTCAGGGCTGATGAGGTCCTGGTCGGCTGCGACGCCGTGGCGGGTGACCTCCTAGTCGGGGACGCGACTACGGCGGGCGAGATCCTCGCCGGGGCTGCGCGGCCTCCTGGCCGGGGCCGACGCCGGGTGGGTAGCATCCTGGTGGGGGCGACGCGAAGCCCAGCAGCCTCTTGTCTGGGATCGCGAAGATGGGCCTGCAACTCGCCGGAGCCATGCCAGGTGCATCTGCCCCTTCCTCACCCTTGTCATTGATAAGCATCACCAGGGTGAGCTCACCTTCGTATCCCCTTCCTGATACATTGTGAATCCTTGTGTTCAGATCTGATCCATTTGCAAGTGTATCGTTGTTGTGCTGAGTTGCTTTCCCCTGTTGGAACCTAAGCACGACGGCGATAGCTGGAACGCGAGCACCGGCACCGGCGAGGTGACCGCGGCGAGAGCTGCGAGTAGATGTAACAAAATACGCGAGAAGCAAGAGATATGAGCTGCCAACAGATGCAGCTTTTCAGGTTCTTTATTCATGCTTTATATACACAATGCATGACCAAGATCTCGGGCCTAACAACCGAGAGATCCCCGCGCCGTGCCGCACATCGTGCGCGACGTCGTTGCTCAGCGACGCCCGCGCTGCGTGCGCAATGTCCAACACGGCGCAGACCGACCAAATGAACTCGGGCTGTGTCGCGGTCTGGCACGCCTCCAACCACGCACATCCCCTAGCCTCTATGATGCTTGACTCTATGCTAATGAAGATTACATTATGCATATGCAACAATTTAGCTAACATCCCCTTCGTAATGGATGTCAGTTTATGGATATATGAAAGGATCGATGGGTAATGGATGTCAGTTCATGGATATGTGAATGGACTAATGGAGGGTGTTTCTGTTGTTTGGAAAATGGAAATCATGAATGCCAGTTCATGTATATATGATGGTGATTTATTCATAGTAAAATCGGTTTCTGTTCTTTCTCTCTTTTTTTGAAAAAAATCTAATTGTTCTGGTGTGCTCACCCTGAAAGCCTGTTGGCCCTGATTCACTACTTCCTTTGATACATCTTTGGAGCCGGCTGCAATGTAATTCACTGAATTGCAGATTGTTGGCAAATCAGCACCACGTTGTGATAGTTGTGGTAATCGCCTACCGTCCAAGGTTTCAAAGAAAAAAGGGAGGAAGGGAGTGAGCAGGTCCTTTGCAAACCATGTGAAAAGGCATATGGCTAACCTTTTGAGTTGTGAGATACTGCGAAAAGCCATCAGAACTATCGAGCAAGTGTGTCCATTTATGAAAAACGATAATATCTCTGTTTTGCTTTGTTTCTTGCAGCAAGTGTCAGCTGTCAGGTTATAAGTTACTGAGTAACCGATACATACCCTGTATTAGATTTTTTTTTTTGTGAATTTTTTTTGTGAACTTTAGTTATGATCGGTGGCTATATGAAATTATGAATATGAACAATACTACAATAGTATGATATTCACTATGCCAAATCTGCAAAAAGAAGACACCTAATTCACGGTATCTAACTGAGACTTGCTGTTCTATGCAGGGATGATCTATTATGTTTGTTTCAGAGAAGTGATCTCTGTCAGTTCGTAAATTAGATGGCTGGAGCAGGCTTTGGTTTTGTCAGTATTAGCTCTTCAAGCGTTTCAACGCTTTGGATGTCAGGTCTTTGTTCTCTTAACAAAGTGGTATGTTCTTATATTCCTTCAATTTATTGCTATGCAATTCTCTAGAGGGCCAGATCTATTTGATTTTGCATCTGTTTTGGGATGAGGACGTGAACAATGTAAATAACATTATTGGACCAGCAATTGTTCGAAAGGTATGTATCTCAATTATTTGTCCATGCTCTCCTTATATTTGTCCAATGATGAGTTGATGATATACTATTAATTAGCAGATTGAAAATGTTTGCCTACTTGATGCCAATATCCAGTGGGCATCCAAGCACTTCACCACAGCTTCCATTTTTTGTTGCATAATCTTCAAGTCTGATTAAACTTGAGAAGTATATACTAAATATACTAATTTTCTTCAGCTTCTATATCAGTGCTTGGGCTGCTGA
This sequence comes from Bothriochloa decipiens, assembly GCA_023333625.1. NCBI lineage: Eukaryota > Viridiplantae > Streptophyta > Magnoliopsida > Poales > Poaceae > Bothriochloa > Bothriochloa decipiens. The sequence continues at coordinate 65,256 of JALGXP010000063.1, forward strand.
TATAAATATCGGTACACATTGTTACTGTTATATGTGAGTCAGCTTAAGCAAACGGATGCAAGCTATTGCTACTACTAGCTACTCTTGTCATTCAGTTACGTACTAGCTACATTGTATTTCTATGACTACCTCTACTCGAGATAAGCAATTAAGCAGCAATGATACAGAGTACTGAATGATACAGAGTATATAGGTGGCGAGGAGGTGGCTATCAACTTGGCAAGGATAGAGATAAGCAACAATGACTGAGGAGGTGGCTATCAAATTGGTATGAGATAACCTGGTAGTATTTGCAGATAATTTTTAGCTTAGCATTCAGCACTAGATTGTGGCATATGGCATAATTATGAAATTGAATGGTCTTCTGCTTATAATTGCTATAAAAAACATTGGCATGGTTCCTGACATTGTATGGAGTTATATTTTAACATGACTAATAACAAGTCTTTCGAACCTTTTCTTGAGTTGAAACTACACATGGTTCCTGTAGCGAGGCATAGTGTTCTTTTTTTGTTTTTTGTTTTTGAAGATATATAAGTCTGTCACAAAAAAGGGATTTCCCAAATCATATTATAATTAGCCACAGTTTTATGATAATATGATAAAAAAGGGATTTCCTCAATCATATGTTAATTTCTCAAAACTGTGCCAAATCATATAATTTCCCAGATTTTTTTATTTCTCTGTATAAAGTGTGCATTTCAATTTTGAGCCACAGTTTATGCAGCTCCTAGATCCCTGGCATGCACATAACTTAAATTCAGAGCAAATAGCAGGTCTAGATGTTGCAGTATTATCTTGTAGCATGCTTTGATTGTCATCATAATTTTTATGCAAGTCTCATTTAACGAACTTGTTAAGTAGTTGTCCTATCAAGTATCATGTGCGACCTGACACTGATATATATTTTTTGTGCTAAATTCAAAATCTGAATTTATGAAGGGGATGGTGCCAAGATGGCGTCTTTGAGAGGATGGAAGCTGGCATTGGACGTTGTGGTGCTGGACTTGGAGAAAAGAAAACTGATTCTACAGTGGAAACCTTCCAAGATGAAATTGACTTTTGGGTACAATTCCATCTGATATTGGGAATATTTCTCTTGCAAAGGAGGTTGCGTTTTCAGATAATTTCTTAACTGGAGAGACACCAAAGGAGTTGGGCAACATTCCAGTCTCGAATTTGCTGTACCTCTACTAGAACCAGCTTTCAGGCTCTATTCCTGATCTACGATCAGTTCTGTTTTTCTACTGAGGATAACAGGGCTACAGGAGTACATATTGTATATTAGTGCCAATGCCAAATCTGTCTTAGAATCATTCATTTAAATTTTGTTTGCTAATTACAGTTCAAGATGTGCCCTGCTGATGAAAACTGTCCCATATAATTTTACAGAAACAGGGAATGGTTAGTTTGGTACACAACGAAGAATGTGAAAGAAACAGAATTAAGTGCTGGACTTGGAGAAAAGAAAACAGATTCTACAGTGGAATACATCAACAGATCACTATTGTTCTAGAATCAACTTTGTAGAATGCTATTACTGTTGCTGCACAACCACTCAATTCTGCCCTGTTTGAGTTGTTCTCAGAAACTTGACACCAGATGTGCCGGCTGGAATAACTCCTCTGCCAAGATAAGTGCTTGTGGTTATGTTCTTTGGCATGTGTTTTCGTTGAGTAAAACTCAAGTTCTGGATTCCCAAACCTTTGCTTGAGTTGTCGATTCAACAGTTTGCCTATCTCTTTTTTTTCCCACTCCATGGGAAAAGATATTAGGGATTTGCTCCACTCCATGTGAAAAGATAAAAAAAAACTACGATCTTTCAGAGATGAATGATATATGTAACAAATTATATGGTTATTTTAAGTGTATTTTTTAAATAAACCGTGGCAACGCACGGGCACTATACTACTCTCTTAGTCCTAAAATAGATGTCATTTTCGCTTCCCGAGAAGTCAACATTTTCAAACTGTCGGTAATTATATATTAAAATATATAAATATTTATGCTAAGTAATTAGTATCATCGGAAAGATCTTTAAGTCTAGTTTTTTTAATAAATTTATTTGGAGATATAAATGTTGCACATATTTTCTATAAACCTAATCAAAGTTGAGAAAGTTTGACTTACACGCTTCTCATAGCGTCATTCTTTTGCGTCATTCTTTTTGGGACGGAGAGAGTATATGTTTAATGCTACAGTAATATGCTGTAATATTTATTATTATTCAATATAGATACAAATTCATTTTTAATGTCTATTGTTATTTGTATTATGCTTAGATAGATGTCTACTTGGTGCCCTGATCAAGCATGAAGCGAGAGATGGTTGCAGAAAAAACTTAAAGCAAGGGAGATGCATTGTCACGGCTCACGACAATTTTCTTAAAAGAAATTTCATTTGTATCTTTTGAGTTCTTACGGTACTTTTATTTTCCTATGCACACCCTTCAAATTCTTTATTAATCCATATCCATTCATATCTATATCTCCTATTTCCTAAGTTAACATTTTAAACTATTTAAATTCCTCTGGGACAATACACGGAAATTATACAATAATTATTATGCCAACATACATTTTCACCGCAATTACACTGCAAGGCGCTGGTGTGGCCGTGGGGTCCATGGCCCAAGGCGTCAAGAACCTTTTTTAGAAAAGATATTTTTTAAGGACCAAGACGTCGAGAATGGAGTACATAGGAGCCGCTACCCGCCACTCTGGTCGGACAGCAACGGCTGTCCGACCAGGTGCGGGGCATGCACGTATGTTTTGGGCCGTTTTTAGCTGTTTATTTTTTCTTCCGGTTTCACAATTGATTGCTGACTGTTTTTTTGGACTGTTTATTTTTTGGTCTGGTTTCAATAATCATTACATTTTTTCCTACAACGGCACAAAAACAATACAATAGATAATTTTTTCTATGAAAAGATAATACACAAAATTTTCTCCTAAAATAGCACAAAGATAAAGATAAAAGATAATTTTTTTCTATGAAAAAATAAGAACAAATCTTTGATGTGGACTGACACAATATAAAAAGACAAAGACAAACACAATATACAATTCTTTTCTATGAAAAGACAATAAACAAAACTTTTTCCCTAAAACAGCACAATGATAAAGACAAAGAATATTTTTTTCTATAAAAGGACAAGGACAATTAACACACAAGAACATCGTAGAAAGAAGCTAAAACATCATATTTAACACACAAAACATCATAGAAAGAAACTCAAAACATCGCATTAACACATAAGAATATCGCAGAAAGAAGCTCAGAACATCGCATTAACAGGAACATCTTAGAAAGAAACTCAGAACATCGCATTAACATACAATAATATCGTAGAAAGAAGCTCAGAACATCGTATTAACACACAAAAATATCACAAAAAAAAAAAAGCCCAGAACATCCCATAACACTAGAAGAACACACAGAAAGGAAGCCCAACATAGCTCTACATCGCAAAAAGAAAACACGGGTATAAAAGAAAAAGGGGAAAGAAAAAAAGGAAAAGAAAAGAAAAACAAAAAAGAAAGAAAAAAGAAAAGAAAAAAAGGGCATGCACGTACCTAACCAACTACAACAACGCAAGAAAACACGACAACTAAACAGAAAAAGGATAGTGAATTGGGCCGTATCGTACTACAGTGGGCCGTCATTGCATCAGCGTACGAGGCGAACGCAGGGTGGTGGACCACTTCATAATATATAGCTGGGCCATGGAGGGACATAAAGAGATTTGGGCCACGCTTAAGGCCATAGCCGTAGGCGCAATTCGCCCTGGTTTCCGCACGACGGCCCATTGGTTCCCTGATCGATTAGACACCGAATCCGAGCCTAGGTTTACTTGAGGTCTCTCTCTCTCAAAAAAAGGGTTATATATATATATATATGTGTGTGTGTGTGTGTGTATGTATATGTATCGAACCGTAACCCAAAGCGTCCGGTTTCCCGCCGCCGCCGCCGCCGCCTTTGCCATCGGTCGAGCCTCTTCTCACCAGGTGTGATTTCCTTTCGCCTTCTCCTTGGCACCCGTTTCAGATCTAGATCTTAGGATTGTCAGTTCAATTGCCCTAGTATGATTCAGGTCGATTGGTTATTATTTTGCAATTAAACTTTTTTGGCCCTCGATTCATATTCAGATCTTAGGATTGTCGAGTTCAATTACCCTAGTATGATTCAGGTGGATTGGATTTTAGGATCGTCTAATTACGTTGCAAAAAAAATAGGGGTAGAATTGAGTTGGATTGATTGTTTACAATTGGAATTCGAACTGCAGGGTTCTAAGGATCAGGAGAAGAAATCAAGTGAGGAAAAGTGTGAGGATGCCAAAGCGGCAGCAGTCTGAGGGTGATGGAGGCCTTAAGGGAAGAAGAAAGCCGATGCGGCGGCGGCAGCTTTATCTTATACTGGACGACTGGGAGATGGGGTCCTCCATCCGCAAGATTGATGATCCAGACTACGCATGTGGGTATGTTGGGCTACAGCCTCTGCCCAGACCCATTTACCAACTGGAGGCACCGCATGGGTGTGCAACGAGTTTCGCGACCTCGTTGGGCTCAAAGATCATGATCGCGCATCCCCTGTACACTGAAGCTCAATGCTTCGACCCCCGCTCGAGGTATCTCACCTATGGCCCTCGGCCCCATGGTGTTGCAGACCAGCCTACGTTTATCCCCGTCGGAGACAACATGCTCTGCGCTCTGTGGGGGGGGTTCTCTCCAGCTGTGTGAGGGGGATCCCTCCCTGCTCCGTGAGCAGGGGTTGTGGTCGTGGTGCAAGGTCCTGGATCTGCCCTTTGATGAAAGCGATGTCACCTCCTATGGTGTGCACCCCGATGGGCAAAGGATCTTGGTCAGCGTTGAACAGAGACAGCATCCATGGAGCACCACCACATCGGCCACCACCCACTTCTTTAACATGGATAGTTGGAGATCGAATAATACCATTGATTATCGTTCAGTGAACGGCTCCTTGCTTTTCGAGGGTCGCTGTTACTTTGTTGATGAGCTCAAAGCCTGGGTAGGGCTTTCTAATTCTTATGACAGCATTGGCCATCTTTGCTCCTGCCCACTGGTGAACCCTGATGATTTCGAAACGCTGTCTTGGAAGATCTGCAAGGAGGAACTATTTAGCAACAGCCAGGCCGAGTCGCACATAGGCGCCACCCTTGTCTACATGGGAAACAAAGAGTTCTGCCTTGTGCAGTCCATCAGGGTGAACCACAGTTATGTCTGTGAGGGGGATCCACTCAACCCCCCGCCATTTGATTTCCTGTTGCAACTTAAGGATAAATTATGTCACCCTCTGTTGAAGTTGACGATGTTCTCTGTCATGGTTGATGAGAATGGAGACCTAACAACCGGCAACACACGCCGTTTCAAGTACTACAGCATGCCTGGGCCAGTTAGTAGCTATTCAATGCAGTGTCCTGTGGTGTTCTGGCTGTGAACAAGCCATCATATGGTATCATAATAATTTGGTGTGGATGTAAATCAGCAGTTATTCTAGTTTGCTTGCTTTGATTTATATCTTATGTTTTAGCAAATGGACACAATATATCTCAGTACTTGTGGCATTTTATCAGGTTTGGTAGCTGTGCTTGTATGGTAAAGCACTATTGGTTATATAATGCTTCTCTTCTTTTGTTACTTATTATTGGGATCAATGAGCTTGAGTTTGCTATATCTTGTTAAAAATCCACGAAGTTAGCATGTGTTACACAGCAGCAGTACTGTTTTGGTCAGTTTAGATCAGCATGCTCGCTGCTTGCTATATCTTGTTAAAAATCCATGAAGTTAGCATGTGCTACACAGCAGCAGTACTGTTTTGGTCAGTTTAGATCAGCATGCTCGCTGCTGAATTCTTGCTTCAATACACTGCATAGTTCGTTTTCACTACTGACAATCTACTGCTTCATAGCCTGTTTTCATTGCTGATATTCTACTTAGAGTCAAACTTGAACTAAATTACACTTACACCCCAATCTTGATCTATTTTTTTTTTTGAAGGAAGCCAACTGGCGCACTTTATTAATTAGGAATCAGGGATACATCATTCGCCAAGGCTCTTAGTATGAAACTAGGGGGTTCATCGACCCAGTTACAAACTATTTTACTTTGCATTGCGACTCTAGCTAATTCGTGAGCAACATTATTTGCTTCACGATGACAAAAATCCAAAGAGATAGAAACAAAATCTAACCATAGCAGATTGCAGTTCTCATAGACTGGAGCACTGATTGTCGCCGAGAAACCTCCCTGTCTCATTGTTTCTACAACCTCTGCACAATCCGATTGAACTCTGATTCTGTTGCACCCCATCGTTTGAGCCAGCATCAGTCCTTCACGGAGGGCGGTAACCTCTGCAGTAGCAGCATCCGCCATGTGCTCAAAGTAATTAATCCTTGCACCCAAGAAAGTCCCCGTGTGATCTCTAATAATCGCTCCTGAACTCTCCGTACTTTCTTCAGGCTTATATCTAGCATCGACATTTAGTAGCATCTCACCTTCGGGGGGGTCTCTCCCATCCCTTCTTCTCCTTCTTGCTTACTCTTCTCTGCCTTTCTGCACGCTGATAGTTGGTTGTCATTGTGGCAATTGACAAAGCAGCTCTTGTCGGATTTCCGACAGACTCACCGTGCACAAACTTCCGACGTTCCCACCAGATATACCACCCACCTGTCAAGATTAGTTCGGCAAGGCCAATCTGGTTTATCTCTTCAATTTGTCTAGGCACCGAGATCATATCTGCCACAATTACAGAACCCGAGCTGTGTACTGCTAACGCCATATTGATTATTTCTGAAACCCCAAGTATACTCCATATCTCCTTAGCTCTGTTGCAGGTAAATAACACATGTTTTATATCCTCACAACTCTGCTGACAAGCCGGGCAACTACTTGAGTTTTCAATATGTCTGTTTGCAAGGATCCCTTTGCATGGGATTAATCCATGTAGAACCCTCCAACCAAAAATCTTAATTTTTGATGGCAATTCTAATTTCCAGAGCTTTGACCAAACTTGTTCATCTCCCATGCTTCCAGCTTGGTCATTAACAATGTTGGGACCAAATTTATGCATCCATTGCTGATGGTATGCAGAACCCACTGTGAAAAACCCATTCTTTGTATAATTCCACGCAACCACATCTTCTCGTCCCTGTCTTAGGGGAATTTGTAATATTCTTTCAGCATCAATTTCCCAGAAGAGAGACTTTATTAACTCATCATCCCAGGCACCAGTGATTGGGTTTATCAGTTCCTCCACTCTAGTGACTAGATTGTTTCCCCGTGGTGTCATGATCTTCAAGTTGTGGCTTGATGGAATCCAGTTATCCTCCCAAATATTAATCTGTGCACCATCACCTACTCGCCAAATACATCCTCTTTTGAAGCAATCCAATCCTGCTAAAATACTTTGCCATGTGAATGAGCTCCCACCCTTCAGCTTTGCATTTAGCAGTCTGCCATCTGGATAATATTTTGCTCTCAACACTCTGGCACATAATGAGTCTGGTTCAAGCAATAGTCTCCAGACTTGCTTTGCCAACAATGCTATATTAAAAGCTTCAATATCTCTAAACCCAATTCCTCCTTTGTTTTTTGGAATACACATCTTCCACCAAGCTTTCCAATGAATCCTTTTATGGTCATCGTCATCACCCCACCAAAATTGGGATATGGCGTCTGTTATCCCTTTGCAAATTTTCTTCGGGACTTTGAACACCATCATCGCAAAAACTGGCACGGCTTGAGCAATGGATTTTATAAGGACTTCTTTACCTCCCATGCTTAGTAGCTTCTCTTTTCAACCTTTAGTTTTACCTCTGACTCTGTCCACTAAATATTGGAAGCAATCACTTCGGTCAGCCCCCACCAAGGCAGGCAAACCCAAGTATTTATCAGTCAAAGATTCAGTCATAATATCTAGAGTTTCACATACCTCCAACTTGGTCTGTACATCAGTATTGGGACTAAAGTAGATGCTGGACTTTGCATCACTTACTTTCTGTCCGAAATTCAGACAATACCTCTCCAGGATATTCTTCAGAGCTAAGGCATTCTCTTTATCTGCTTGCATAAGAATAAGGGAGTCATCAGCAAATAGTAGGTGTGACACCATCGGTGCATGTCTATAAACTGTCACCCCTTGCAACTCCCTTCTACTTTCAACACCTCTTAACAGACTTGATAAACCTGCTGCTACTAGGAGAAAGAGGTATGGCGATAAGGGGTCGCCTTGCCTCAAACCCCTTGTCGGTGTGATACATTCAGTCTCCCTTTGGTTAACTCTCACCTTATATTTCACAGATGTGACACAAGCCATTATCATTTTGATCCACCCCTGATCAAAACCCATCTTAATCATCATCTTCTCTAGAAATCTCCATTCCACTCTATCGTATGCTTTATGCATATCCAATTTGACTGCACACAAGCCCTTCTTCCCTTGCTTCTTTTTTATTCTATGAATACTTTCATATGCAATCAATATATTATCTGTAATAAGCCTCCCAGGGACAAGCGCACTCTGGTTATCACTAATCACATCTGATAAGATCTCCCGGAGTCGGTTTGTAAGCATTTTAGAGATAACTTTGTAAACCACATTACACAGACTTATAGGCCGAAATTGGGATACCAATGTGGGATCATTTACCTTGGGAATTAGCACTATTGTAGTGTCGTTCCAGCCCTCTGGAATTTTTGCCAAAGATGTAGCTTCCATCACCTCCTTCATAAGGTCGTCCGCCAACAGTTCCCAAAACCTCTTGTAGAATACAGCGTGCATACCATCTGGCCCCGGTGCTTTGTAGTCACCAATCTGAAACAAAGCCTTCTTAATTTCTTCAGGCGTGAACGGAGCTGTTAGCACAGAATTCATGCCATCTGTTACTGAACGGCTTACATCTGACAATATGCCCGGGTCTGGCTCATCTACTTCTGATTTGAAAAGATTTTCAAAATAACTTTGAACAATATTACACATAACCATTCCATCTTCCTGTCTCGATCCATTTTCATCCAATAGCCCTTTGATCGTGTTCTTCTTCTTTCGTTTTATCGCAAAATTATGGAAGAACCCCGTATTCCTATCACCTTGCTTGAGCCAATTCGCCCTAGCTCTTTGGAACCAGTGGATCTCCTCCTGTTCTAACATCAATTCCAGCTGGACCATAATTTCTTTTTGTGACTCAGTGTTTGTATCGGTCATCGGTCCCCTCCTTAATCTCTCTAATTCCTTCTTTAAATCCGAGATCCTTTTGGCTAGAGCCTTTAGGACCTCCTTATCCCATTGGTGAAGTTCTTCATGTACATCATTTACTTTTTCCGTAAACGAGGGCCCTTCTCCCCTCGCTTTTGCTCTTGCCCACGCCGCCTTTATCATCTCTTCGACGGTATCCTCCTGCAGCCAGCTTGCTTCAAATCTCTTGTTCACTGGCCTACCTTGGTTTGGAGCCAGGTAGTTTGTATCCATCACAATAGGTCTGTGGTCTGACCTGATACTTTCACTGTTTATCAACGTCGACTGCGGGAACTTATCTGACCACTGTAAATTAGCAACAGCCCTATCCAGGCGTTCTCTAATCTGTCCTCTTCTCCACGTGTAGAGATCACCAATGAAACCCATATCATTTAGTCCACACTCAGACAACACATCATGTAAAGCTTGTAGTTGACGCTGTGTCCTCGGTCTACCTCCTTCCTTCTCTGAATTGTAGAGTATTTCATTGAAATCCCCCATGATCAGCCGTGGGTCTGACGTATTTCTATTCAGAGAACGTATAGCTTCCCAGGTTTGCGCTTTCTGATTCCAATTCGGTTCCCCATACAAGCCAGTAAACCTCCATCCACCATCTTCTTCCACCACTGCATGTATAAAATATTTTGAGACCTCCTCCACCCGAATTCTAACTTCACTCCTCCACAGAAGCAGTAAACCACCGCTTCGCCCATCACTTTCGTGAACCGCCATGTGATCAAAACCGACTTTTCTCCTCAGGGATTCTGCCTTAACATTGTCCAAATGTGTTTCAGACAGAAAAAACACATCTGGGTTTATGCGCCCCCGGACCTCCCGGAGCGCACGAACTGCACGAGAGCTCAGGAGCCCCCGGCAGTTCCAAGCTATGATTTTCATTGCTCCCGGTCGCTCTCCTCAAAAGAGAGCGCCGATCTCAACTTTGGGTTTACTGGTTCAGACTTCTCATTTTGTTCAGAAGTACGCAATCTCTTCTTCTCTTGAGCAGGTAGTGGGCTTATATTTGCATTAGAAGCAAGCCCATCGCTTCCTTCAATTGCTAGAGTTCCTTTCATATTCATGTCACCATCTCGATCTTCTCCATCCTCATTATCTGTGGGTGTTTCCACATCAAATATGTCATCATCTAGCCCATCTCCACGCCCAGTACCTCTACCACGACCTCTGCCTCTCCCCCTACCTCTTCCTCCTCGTTCTTCTCTATTAGCCATCAGTGAAGTGAATGGGACTCGTAGCCAGTCCCCCCACTCGCAGCTCTCTTTTGGATGAATACCATCGCCACATTCTGCTACCTCATGACCCATACATCCACAGAAGAAGCAAAAACTAGGAATCTTCTCATATTGAACCAAATATTTCATCCTTTCTTTCAGCACGATGGGGACCATACGCACCAGAGGTTTGTTCAACTGTACCCAAACTCTTGTTCTAAGGAACGGGGTAGAGTTTATCTTTCCATCTGTCACCACCACATTGATAACCTCTCCAACTTTCTTTGCCACCTTCTCCGCCAAATCCTTCTTCTTCATCAATCCTTCTGGCATGCCTTGGATTTGTGCCCAGACTGGAATCCTGTCCAGTTTGATCGTGTTCACGTCAGAAAACCCATCGTATTCTTCCATCACCACAGCAGCTCCTCTGAACAGCCATGGCCTCCCCTCCATCACTCTTGTCCAATCCCCTAGACAATTGAATTGGACCACAAACAGATTTGGCTCTCTTGCCTTGAAAGTTACTTCCTTAGCTGGGGACCAAGCGTTCCTCATAGCGCTGAAGAGAGCCGCGTGACTAAACGGCTTTTTTGTATAAACCCTAAAAAGGGCCAACCAGCGTGACTCCTTCACAAGCTCTTCGAGTTCTCCCGAAAGATCGAGATCCTCTTCCTCTTCCCCTTGCAGTTTCATATCTTCCAGGTGCTTCTCCAAATCCGCAACATCATCTTCCTGTTCCCCTAGGTTCTCTTTGCTCTTCATCTTCGCATCACTGCTCGCCATACAGGAGTCGCCCAGGAGTCCTCGGCACCCGCCGAGGGTTTAGCAGCCAAGGGATCTTGGATTCGTAGCAGGGATCACGTCGGGATCGACGTGAGATGGTGTAGACTCTGGCGGCGCCGCCAGAGGAGCCAAAACCCTAGGTTAGGGGAAATATATTCTGATCTATCTATCTTACACCCCAATCTTGATCTAAACATAGATAGGCACTCTGTTACTGCTTCCAGTTATTTTTCTTCCACACAAGGTGCAGATACTGGGTGATGGGGGCGGCTCCCGAGATGACTTAAAACTATCCCATCTTTTAGTTGTTAGAAAAATCGAGAGCGGTAGGGGCGGTGGGGCTGGCCTATGACTAAGAAGTTGTAAATGTGCTCTCTATTTTTTTTTGGTATACATAAAAGCATCTCGTACTAGTAGATAAAACAGATTACTACCTATTTATTTGTTTGAGTAGGCATTCATTTTATATTACCTCTATTTTGCTCCAAACTTCTAATAGAAAATAACATGTGGGTCTCACATCATGTCGGAGACGGAGATGGGTGGAGTGGAGGTCGAGTAGAGCCTCCCGCACCACCAGGGAAGCTACTGCGTGCTCCAAAGTCCGAATTGTATTATATTATTGGCAGAACAGTCTTGCACAAAACATCTCTAATCTCTGCTATACTATCAATGCCCACGAGCTACGGATAAAAAACTATGTTAATTTACTGTGTTGCTCGGTAAAAAGGGTCTTCGAAATGATCTTGATGCCAACACTGAAGTTAAGCGAGACATCTATTAATTTGCGTCACCAGTTTAAGTGAAAATGAAATATTATCAAACTATATAAGATATGTATATCAACAGAAATGTAGCATTGTTGAAATGCCCATGTGTTTTAACATGAAAATGCAATGCTATGGTAATATGAATATGAATGTGTATTGTACCTTTATCCAAAAAATAATACTTCGGGCGTCATGGTGAGCCTGGAGCTCAAGTTGCAATAATATAGGGGAAATTGAGTTTTTGGCCCTGAAAAAACTAGCCTTTAGTTTTTTAGCCTCAATTTAATTAAACTTTGGTATTTAGGCTCAAATCGTCGTCCATTCCATCCAAAGGTACCGTCAAGCATCATTGGGACCCAAGCATCATTGGGACTGAACGCAAAAAGACCAAAATATCCCCATACTCTTATTCATTCGGGCACAATCGTGTTTGGTCTTTTCCGTACCCCTTCGCTTCTGCGAGGAGTCGGAGGCCGTGTCGCCCTTCCCCAAGCAGGTCAAGCACGACCACTGTGTACAACTGTACATCGCCCGACAGGCACGGGCAAGCCGGCCACCGGCAGCGCCCCCTGCATCAGTAGTAGCACGACCATGATGAGTTGATGACGACGACGGATGCCACGAAGGACGCCGAGTTGCTGTAGAAGAAAGTGCGGACGTGCGGTAACGGCGGTTGTCCGTGTCGCGGAGGAGTGGGTCGCCTGCGGCTCCGTGCCCGTCGCCGTCGGCTGGCCAAACGCCGCTCGGCGGGACCAGGCCGGCCTGGTAAGTGACGCTCGGCCAGCAGCATCAAGTACTTGCACATCCTGTACCGTTCACGGTACTCCACGCTGGCGGAGTGCTTGGCTTTGGACTCCCCGTTCCCGTTCTCTGTCTTGTAGTGGTTGTCCGATGGGCAGCAATGGCACCACCACCGCGAAATCGACCTGTTGCGATGGTGGAGGATGGCGTGCAGGCCTGTGAAGACGAGCACCGCGCCTGCGGCGACCAAGACAACGACGAAGATGGACGACGCCCGCGGCATCCGTAAGCATGGTGCTGGCAGCGTACGCGCACATCAGACCGATGAAGCCGGCGCCCATGCAGAGTTGGAGGTGCCTACTTTTCAGCTGGGTCGTCACGGCCGCCTCCTTCTTGTCGTAACGTTTCATTTCACTATAGGGGTATAAAAGTCATTTTACCTTGACACCATCAACCTGCCAAACTAACGGAAGGGACAAATTTCCAAAGAAATTTCGATTTAGAGCCAAATACCAAAGTTCGACAAAATTTAGGTCAAAAACTAAGCCCAAGTTTTTTTATGGCCAAAAACCAAATTTCCCTAATAATATAATAATACAATATAATCCAGCACGTGTGATAAAACTGAGAGGCAATTATTGTAACTCGAACACAAACGATGGTGGTGCATGCAGTGAAAGTCTCCTGCGTGGTTGAGTCCTAACCCTTGCAAGCGGTAGTACTCATATGCAGTTTTCCAAAGGATCGCTTGCCTTCATAATCTCATATACAACTATGATTATGTCACTGCCCTGTAGTTTATCACCTGAATTGCAAATCCAAGATGCAAGTGACATGGTGTATCAGATAATGGAGAAGTTGCAGAAAAAAATAACGGCTCAAACTCTCATGAGCGCTAGAGGTGAAAACCTCCGGCTGAAGCATATATCAAGATTTGGACATTTCAAAAGGAGAATAGTCTCTGCATCAAAAATATGTAAATTAAAACGTTGATGCTAAACAAAATGATGGTTTTTTAAATGATTGTGGTCATTATATATGATCTAAATATATTTCTACATGGTCAAAAGGGAACATGTCTAACAATAAACTGATACTCTAAAGATTGTATAATGCAGTGTCATTGCCAAATTCAGAATTTTCAAGGATGTACACAGGTACATAATAAACTAAAAGCATTAAAATGTGTGAATAGACACCATTGGAAAGCAGAAGACTAGGAGGGAGAAGTCAGCAACCACCAGTGGCTAATTCTAGGTCATATAGTTATCTAGTAGGGGAGCTGCTTGAGTAAGAATAGGGAGTTTGCGAGCAAAAATAGAGAGTGGTCAGCAATTTGTTAGTGGACAGCTAGGCATTATGGGATATAATGAACTATGGGCCGGCTGATGGTGAGGGGCAAACAGAAGTAGAGTTAGTCGATCAGGGCGATCTCCTCTGCTACTTCCTATTCTAATTAATCCAGCCACTGTAATTTCCTTCAAATTTATCAATAGAGTACCAAGATTCCTAGGCAACAGGCGTGTTTAACTGGTGTACCAGTCGGCTGATGCTGGCTGTTTCTACAGTGCCGCGTGAGAGGCAATCTACCAGCACCAGCCAAATTCAGCTGAAAACAGACCTGCTGAACACGGTCAACAATGCTAGGCAGAGTGGTACTAACAGAATCAGAAGAGCTGTATTGTTGCCTAAAAACATCTCCTCCAACAACCATTTGAACTCTATAGTGCTGCTCTTTTGTCCTTCTTCACTTTCAACCTTCTGTCCATAAATGTGCTCCTCTTGAAAGCACACCCTACCTAGCCCAAGTTGCTGTGGTAAATTTGTATGCGACATGCACACCTTACAAAAACCTTCTGTTCATAAATGAAGCAAATAACCTCTCCTACCGTCTGTCTAAAAAAACTCTCCTACTGGTCAATGGAGAGTATATGAATTTTCCGTCTTCAACTCAATGTTGTTCAAATTATTATCTCTATATATCCTACGTGTCTACTACTCTAAAAGATGAAAAGAGGAAACGTCAACAGTCAATTCAACGTGCCTCCAGTTTCAAAAAAAGGTGCCTCACACTTCCCCCGACCCCCGCACGGCCGCACCCACTCGACTCCATCGACCTCGCGAGTCCTTTGCGAAAAATCGTCCAGTCCCCGCACCGTCCGCCTCGCCCCGACGCCGACGCCGCCGCCCCCCCCCCCCCCCCCCCCCCAACCCCCTCCACCCTCCTCGAACACCCCGTCTGTCCTCCCCCACGCAACCCCACAATCCGCCAGGTCCCGGAGGCCGGAGCAACGGCGAATGCGCTCCACTCCGTCCCCTCGCCGCCGACGCTTCCTGCGTTGCCGCCCACTGCGACTGCTCGCGACTCCTGCTGCCGGCCGCACACGCGCCTCCTGGCGAACAGCCAGCTACGTGCCCACGCCCGTTGTCAGTCGTGGCTACGGCGCCTCGAGCTCGCCGCTGGCACGAAGGCGAGTGGCCATGACCAATCCGTCATAGATAATTCCATCTCCAAGGTTAGCAAGAATTTCATCACCAATGGAGTCGGCACCACGGAACGCCGCGGCCTGCGCCCCAACCCCGACGACCGGGCACCTGGCCGCCACCGCCGCCGCAACAGCGCACCGGAGCGGCGCCAGCCCAGCCATGGCGGCCAGGAGGTCGGGGCGGTCTGGACCTCGTCCTCAGCAGCGTCATCCGGCCTCGCCGCCGGCTCCCTCGACATCTCCCCTGTGATTTCAGTATCTGCTATCCCTGTACGTCCGTGTTCTTACGCCCTGCACGCCCATGTACTGCGTTGCTTCAGATAATTCAATCGGCAAGGAGGTGTTCCCGCAAGACACGACTGCCATGGATTCCATGGTCGGTGGTGGTGAACACCGATGTGAAGGATGCCTGCAACAATGTCACGGAAGAGCTCAAGACTGTCTCTCATGACCTAACCAACAAGCCGGTGAGTTTGATATTGGAGCATCCATGATCATATTTTCATATTGGTCCAATTTTTCTGAAACTAATGGAGAATACGTTCTTATGTGTTTTAGTTGCTTGCCCGATGCACAAGGTCGGGTTTGTTCATCATCCAAGCTCGTTAAGCTACAAGTGGATGCTGCCTTTTCAGATGGGGAATGATAAGGTACCTGCGTGGGGTTCAATTGACAGCGATTAAGTGGTACATCATTTAGATTTCGTTTGCCTCACTACATGTTGTTGTCTTGCTGTTTCAGAAATCTCTCATGAAAGTGACAGGGTCGAAATTCAAAATTTGCATAGGAAAGGCAGCCAGGATCAAATGAGAATGATGCCTCCACAAGTGGGCAACGGTGTCTTGCTGTCTCTAATGACTCTTCCTCATGTGTTTGCACTATGAATATTTTTTGTTTTTGTTGTAGTTGCAAGTCCATAGTGCTATTACTGAAGAAGAATTGCTGGTTCTAGGTTGATCAGGTCAGTTGTTTGTAGTCCATGTCATTGTAAATGGTTTCCCTTTTACCAATGCAAATGTCAAATATATTAGTAAATTCAATAAATGATGGTAGTATGATAGAAAATAGTTAGCATAGTAGAAACTTTTGATTGGTTCCTCTGTCAAGGGCCCTCGACTGGACGCTGAGAGATATGTGTTTGTTCATGCATATTGATTGGTTAATCTACTAATTGGATATGGCTGGTGAGGAATCTGACAGCTCTGTGCCAGCATGCAGTAAATTGTATTGCTAAGAAGGAAGGAGGAAGAAGAAATGCTTGTAGCTGTAAAAGAAATACAGGAATTTGGATACGACGTAGTTAGAATGATAATTTTTTCAACTTGGAACCATCCTTATCAAAAAATTTGGGAGAAGTATTGTAATTTCAGATAGATCAACTGTGTTTCTCAATTTTCTGCATAGCACTTGTTAAATGTTAACTGAGTAAGCTTTACGTAGACATCTCTTGAATTTTGTTATGACAAACTTCTAGACTGCTCATAGGTACATCCTACATGAAGAACAACAGAGCAATTTATTTGTACTATGGATCACAGAAAACATTATTTAGACAATATGAAATGTTGATGTTTTTTCCTCGCTTGACTTGTTTATGCAGCCAGACAAGTCCTTGATAATATTTAGTTAATTTATTCTTAAATTTTTAATCTATGCAGACCACTCTTCACAAATACAGATCTCTGTCAAGCTTTGTGCAGGTGCATGTTGTTTTTTGCAAGCTATTCTGAAAGTAATGGACGAGAGGGTAGTCATCGTCAAGGCTGTTCTATGTTTATCAGTTTTGTTTTCTTTTGTTCCATGAAAACTAGGAGTACATGTCTATAAAAAATACATATTATAGTGATTATCTGAAAGAAGTGTGTTTAGGTAAAAAAGAGGTATGTTTATGCGAGTCTCTGGTGTGTTGCATTTATTTTATTTTGTCGATTTTTCGTTGAATTTCCTGTGATTTCTTGTGCTGCCCTGGTGCAACTGGGTGCAAGGACGGATCTTGATGCTGCTTCACAGTGGAGCCAGCAGTTGAAGGTTATTGTCAGACTGAACTTCGATAACTCTTAAAAGTTTGGTTCAATCTCAGCTCCTACCGTTGTCCATCAGTTGGTGTCTGTGATGGGGTCCTAGGAGGAAACGTAGAACCTTTTCGTTTTGTGATTTTTTTGCTGCTACCCTAGGACATACACCACGCTGCTGCATCTTGCTGCTGCTTCACCTAATATAGTCCCATCTCATCTTAATAACTGATCCTGTTCTTTACACGCTTACATTCACATGTGCAGATATATAGGTGAAGCAGCAACCATCAGAGATGTAATAGTTTAGGACTTTCTAATTTACAGTCACTGACCACACAGAGCAAATAGGCAGAATTATTTATAATCTTTGATACCTGGTGAGATACCTGCTCATTATTATGCTTTTGGCATTGCCTCTTTTCTCCTTCTACACCTGTTAAAACTTTTTTACAGTAGGATGCAAACAAAATTGCATGGAGTTGTTTAGTTTCAGTTATGGAACAACAGTTCAGTATTCTGAAGCAATTGATGACAAAATTTCTACATTTTCTTGTTCTCCTATGTTGATCATAATTGAATCCCCCTTTCCCTATTAGCTTACAAAAACATTGTCTCAAGCACCATATTTATTAACTGACACTAGACAAGCAGTCCATTGTATTTGAGTTAGGTTGTTGGCAAATTCCATTAAATTCAGTACCCTCAGCCAATGTTTAATTTTTTTTTTGTTATTGTGCTAACTACTAAACATGTTACTCTTTGTATATTTTCGGTTTTGTTTCAACTAGATTTTGGTCTTTTCATATGCATAAAGCATCAGTTAGAAGACAATGGTGCCCTTGCTCATAATTTCAGGGCACTAAAAACTGCAGCTATTAATAAATTTTTGAATCTAGGTTCTGGTGTCAAATCTAGCAAACGGTGGGGAGAAGATAAGGAGGCACTAAGGCGAAGCTGACTTCTGCAAAGAATGAGGGGGCTGCTGTGCTATTTGCTTGGGTGATCTAAGCGCAAATATGGACCAAGGACAGCATAGTACTGTACGTTTAGGCCTGAGTTTTGATGTTACTGGTAATTTGAACTATATGGACCAAGGAGCAAGGACGACACAGTAAAGTACGTTTAGGCCTTGGAGTTTTGATGTTACTGGTAATTTGAACTGTCTTTTGGCAATTGCATCATAAAAAGGTTGGCTCCTTATGCAAGTGCAGGAGGAGGCCTATACTTCGTGCCTTTGTCTCCGCCATTGTATGAATCCTGATGTGGAAACGTGTCAAAGGGCGTCAAATCCCCGGGTAGCTGGCCCTCGGCTACGTAACTTGTAGCCTCAGTCCGTCGTCTTCCCCCGCGAGGTTGCCCTAGCCGCAGGCTTAGTTGAGAGGTAGGAGGGAGATTAGATTGATACTTCTTTCTTAATTCTTATCAATGGTCTGTTACAGAATATATGGCCCTTGGCCCAACTAACGTGAGCAACATGCTCCTTAAATCTAGTCTAGGAACTAAAACAGAAATGTATCTCCTCTTTCCTTTTCAGCTACTCGGTGCGGCCCTGCCCTGCATGTCCGCGCGCGCAACCAGAGCGCGCTTAGCGCATTCTGCGTCGCGGCGTATGTTCCTGGCCCGGCGGCGCCTGAAGTACGTGCGCCGACCATGACATCTCTTCCCTTGTCGAGGAGCAGCTCGCCCTCGGGCTAGAACTCCGGGTACTTGGCGCGGAAAGGCTCGACATCTTCCCAAGTAGCGGACGCAGCTGACTCTCCCTGCCACTGGACGAGGACCTGCTGCACACCACGCGCCAAATGGAAGCGCACAACTCGCTTCGGCACTGCAGCAATGGAGCCATGATGCAGCGTCGGCAGAGGCAGAGGGGCGTCGGACGTCGGCCCCTGAAACTTCTTGAGCAGCCCCACGTGGAACACGTCGTGGATGCGGGCGCGGGGTGGCAACGTGAGGCGGACAACGACGTCGTTGATCAGCTCGGTGACGCGGCGGTACGGCCCGAAGAAGCGCGGCTTGAGCTTGCCGGAGACTGCCTGTGGTAGCGAAGATGTTGCTCGTTGCCGGAGACGGAGAAGAGCCCAGTCCCCGACTTGGTAAGCGACGTGGCGATGTACCTTGTCATAGTGCAGCTTTTGCGTCACCTGAGCTTGCTACAACCGGTGGGAACGTCGGCAAGGAACTCTTCACGCTCCTGCATGCTCTTGGCGACCGCAGCCACCCTCGTCTCTCCCGGTTCATACGACCGGATAGAAGGCGGATCCCTACCGTACACCACACGGAAGGGCGTGTCCCGCAGTGAAGTCTGGTAGGCAGTTTTGAAGATGAATTCCGCCCATGGAAGCCAGCGGAGGCACTGGCGCAACTTTTGTGACAGAACCTTCTAAATCTTATGGCCCGCATGCATTATTATTGTCTAAACAGACTCCTAATAACCATGAATGTGTTCCATAAAACTTAAAAGGTCTGTCGGATAAATCCTGAATCATCCATGATTCTCCGAGCAGGATCAATCATTACAAAGAGACATTGCAGTATTACAATAGTTTTATACAAATAAGATATATCAGAGTAAAATAGCGGAAGGGTTACAATAACATAAGTTTACAAACCATTTAGTTCAAAACTTACAAACCATAAGTTGGATTATTACAAACCATAGCAGTAGTGGAGTAGTTAAAGATAACTTATTTACAACACCCTGACAGTATGCTCTGCCCAAAAGCCAGACTTCCTACTCGTCGTCACTCTCCGCAACGACTGTCATGCAGCAGGGTGCAAAGCATTTCTGCGCATGGGGCTCACCTGCAACAAGGGTTCAACAAACCCTAAGTACAAAAGTACTCAACAAGACTGACCCGACGAAAAGAGGGGTGAAGACTCAGGAAATGCAGGCTAGAGGGACAAGGTAAGGCTCGTAGGAATTTTTGCAGAAAAGCTCGACAGAAAGTAAAGTTGCAAAGCTCTAGCTCAAGATTATCAACCAACTTTATTTATAAACCTTAATCATAATTCAAGTTGTTACCACGATGATGAACACCGATCGAGTCTTCTTCTCTGAGAAGCAACGGTGATTCGAATCCATTTTATATACCCAGCTGGGACCTAGGTTACTGATAAACAGGAGACTCTAACTCCTAAGCATATCAGGTGAACCGATATACCGGGATAACAACCGCAGCCATATATCACCATATGATACACGTGAGCTCTTCGACCCAGTGTACCGATATACATGAGAACTTAAACCCATGGTATACCACACTATGACATATGTGGGAACTCTGACCCATAAAATATCACTCCATGACATACCTGGGCTACAACCCTTAGTATGTCACTTCATGCATATGGATTTCTAGTTTCTCGATATCACTAGATCATCATCGAACGCGACCTAGGGCATCAACAGACGGAAACACTATAGAGGGACTCCATTCCCAATGCAAATTACCCGTCCAGACTCGATTTATTTACTATCATCATGATTCCACAGATAAAGCCATCCTTATTTTTTTCATTCTTTTTACTTTTTGAAAACTTAACTGATTAAGCAGGGCTAAGCATTGCTACGTATTTTTCAAAAATAGGTAACAAGAAATAGGGAAATAAGACAGGTAATGCAATTGGTGGGTTATCACTCAACTCCTGTTACTTAATGTAACATTTCATAATTGAGGCGATAAAACTTTTATAAATTAAAGGCAGGGTTTGAATGCATCCGGGGCTTGCCTTGGTATTCGGGGTAGACGGTCTCGAGCTCTGGACAACACCCAACTCCTGAGTTTGCTCTTCCTTGGGATCTGGTGCGACAACGTTAAACTTTTCGTTAACGGAGACTACACGATAACATGATATGATTCGACATGCTGGAATAATAAACATGATGCTTGATGGATGCATAACCAAATTAAGGGCTTGAGTACAACTTTTCTTCACGATAAAGTTGCAAGCCAACAAAACTTACTTTACTAAGTTCATTAGGGTTAATTACTTTATTATTGAAGTTTATTAATTACATAAAATAACGTTAATTAAGCCCTAACGACATGATTAAGATGAGCACAAACAATTAATTGAAGTGCCAAAGGTCATTAGGGTTAATGACCCAAGGTCATCAATCAATCCAAAGTCAAACAAATCCTATAATGATTAAACTTAATTAAAGGGATTAATTAATTAATTAAAAGCATAAAATAAAGGCATAAAATAAAAGTTGTCTAATTAAGCTCAAAATTTTATTTTGAAAAGCTCTTGGTCTAATTAGATGGTAAATTTTTTTTAGAAATAAAAGCCAATTATTTTATTTATTAAAAATCATAAAAGATGCATTTTTCAATTAAAAGAGCTAATTTTAACTTATGAAAAAAGTATTCAAATTTGGCATTTTATATTTTTTCTAGGTAGAGAACATCATAAGGAGCATACCCAAAAAATTTTAGAATTTTTGGAGCTATACATGAATTACTATGATTTTCTAAAGAAAACAACATTTAAATCATTTCTAAAAATAGAAAAAGAAAATGGGAACAGTGTCCCCGCGCTGACCGATGGCGGCGTGACGGTTGACCGGCGATAACTCGCCGACGGTGAGGTCTCCGGCGTCGGGACTTGGCTCTACAGGCTCCTCTCGACACGGTGAATACCCTAGGCTAGCTAATGAAGCGGCGGAGCAAGAGCAGCAGGCTCGCCGGCGGCCATGGCGTCACGGCGGAGCTCGAGCGCGATGGCAAAGGCTCACCGGAGCGTCTCCAGCGATGGTGAGGCGAGCATGAGTTTCTACATACTCAGGTGAACGCGTTAGACAACAAAATAGGGTCGTTCCTGACCCTTAGCCGATATGGCCACGTGTGTGGCGGAGCGGCATGGCCATGCCGGCGGCGAGCTACGGTGATCGACGGCCACAATGCGGTAGAGAAAAAATTGAGGACAGGAATAGGTGCAGGAGCTCACCACGGGCACGGTGCGCACGAAGATGAAGGCTCGGAGTGGACAAAGACGAGCTACAGATGACGACGGTGATGGCGGCGGCGGTGCTCCGGTGGCAAGGTAAGTGCTCCGGCGGTTCCTGTGCACCAGAGAGTGAACCAAGGTGCGCATGAGGGGCAGGGGAAGTCGGAGAACATGATAGGGAGGTTAATGAAGATAAGTAATCAACCTCGGCGGCGGTAGACGGTGGCGGACTCACGGCGGCTCGGACGGCCGGACCCGAAGAAGACGACGGTAAGACGGCGCTACGGGCGACCTGAGCGAGCTTGAGCTGGTGCAAACGAAGCGCAAAGACGAGGCAGAGCTGATGGAGAAGAAAATGGAGGGGGGCATGCTTGGTGGTTGCGAATTTTGGCCGGTGACGATGACGAGCTCGACGGCGGCGGTGCGGGAAGAAGAAGAAGTCTGCCACGACGCTTCTTCTTATAGCTAGAGCTCGAGGAAAGGGAGGGCGACAAGCGGCGAGGATGCTTCGAGCGCGAGGCACGAGCTGGCGGCGGAGACCGGCCGGTATGGCGGCCATGGACACGGCGGCGACGGTGAGCAGTGAGGGAAGAAGACGATGGTGACGTCATCGCCACTGTAGCAGGTGATTTCATTTTGAAATTTTTACCAAATACTCCAGAATTTACATAGGAATATGAAAATCTCCAAAAATAAAGTTTGCATAATTTTTCAAGAGCTACATTTTTCATTTAACAAACATTTTCAAATTCTATATATCTTTTGAAATATGGATTCAAATTTAAAAGGGGAACAAAACCCTAGAAACAAATATTTAAAATTACTTTTGATTATTCAATAAAACTTGAAAATATTAAATTCTATAAAATGTTCAACTCTTCAAACCAAACATTTTTCATATACAAAGTTTTCCCAAAATTTGCATAGTTTTTGAATTATGCTTTTAAAATCAAAAGGGGATAATTGTTGGAAAACTGTATTTTCAAATTCTTTGAATTTATTTTTGGAAACTTGAAAAACTTTAAATACTAACTTTGTAGCTCTTGTCAAGATATACAAACTATCTTTTTAGATCATTTCCAAATTCTGTATAAATTTTGAACTATCAAAAAGGGGATAAAACCAGCTTTTGAAATAAAGGGTTTTTAAACACCGAATTTAAATTCTATTTGGTTTCTAAATTAATTGGTTGGTCATTAGTGATCACAAACATCATCCAAGAATATTTTTAGGTCATTGGCCCAATGACACCCTTGGTTGACCAAGTTGACTTTAAAAAAAACATTTTATAGCTTTTTAATTTGAATTTAAATTTGAATTGCAAGACTTGGGAATAATCTTTGAAATCCAAATTCAACTTCAAATATAGAAATCATTTTTAAGGGTTGGACTTAGATTTATACACTATGCTTGACACTAGTGTAAACACGGTTTACACCACAAGTACATAGAATATAAACTAAGTACTTTGAATGACATTCGAAATTAGGTTTTATGATTTCATGTGACACAACATTTCATAAACATAAGTAACCTATGAAATGTAATCTCATTTTAGTTGATGCATATCAAGGTTGACCTAATCATGGATGCTTTACAATACATATGATGACATGGCATGTTTTAGTTGATATAACACCAGAGGTGTTACACTTGTCCCCCGTGATGCACCGCAAGTACATGATGATGACGTGGTTAGCAGCCTCGGACTGCCCATCGGACTGCGGATGGAATGGCGAGGTCATGTGTAGCTTTGTGCCCATGAGGCGCATGAGCTCCCGCCAGAACGTCGACGTGAAGACCGGGTCCTTGTCCGATACCATGGACATGGGCACACCGTGTAGACGTACGATGTCGGTGAAGAAGGCCTGCGCGACAGACTCGGTGGAGTATGTGTGTGCCAGGGGGATGAAGTGGCAATACTTGCTAAACCTGTCCACCACGGTTAGTATAACAGATTTCCCACGGACCTTGGGTAGTGCTTCCACGAAGTCGAGGGCGATGTCAACCCAAACGCCTTGAGGAACGTGCAGGGGAAGCTGGAGGCCAGCTGGGTGCAAGTGCTTGGACTTGTACCGCTGACAAACGACGCATGCGCACACCATGTCTTGTACGAGCTGCTTCATGTTAGGAAAATGAAAGTCCGCCGTAGACGATGCAGTGTGCGCTAAACCCCTTCATGGTCCTCCTCGTGGACCGCCGTCATGATCTCCTGGAGCAAGGGCGAGGCTGGCGGAATGTAGAGCCGCCCAATGAACCGTATGAGGCCATCGGCCACCGACCAGGGAGCCCCTCGGGAGCCGTTGCTGATGTCGTCGCGGAGGGCAACGAGGGC
Source organism: Bothriochloa decipiens (assembly GCA_023333625.1). Lineage (NCBI taxonomy): Eukaryota > Viridiplantae > Streptophyta > Magnoliopsida > Poales > Poaceae > Bothriochloa > Bothriochloa decipiens. The sequence continues at coordinate 89,817 of JALGXP010000063.1, forward strand.
GGGGTCGGTGTGCTGTGCTTGCCGAAGACGGTCAATGAAGTCGAAGTGCGGGGCGGACAGCGCCAGGAGCGCCCCCTCCTTAATGTCACGCCTGGATAGTGCGTCGGCCATGGCGTTCGTCGCGCCCAGCTTGTACTCCACGGCGAAGTCAAAGCCCAGCAGCTTTCCCACCCAATGATGTTGCGGGATGTTGGACAAGCGCTGGTCTAGCAAGTACTTCAAGCTGTAGTGGTCCGTCTTGACGAGGAAACGACGGCCCCAGAGGTATGGCCTCCAGTGGTGGACGTCATGGACCAAGCCAGTGAGCTCCCGTTCATAGGCAGCAAGGGCACCGTGATGGGGTGCGACGGGCCTGCTAAAAAAAGCGATCGGGTGTCCCTTCTGGATAAGGACCGCCCCAAATCCATGTGACGAGGCATCGCACTCGACGACAAAGGTCTTGGAGAAGTCCGGCATGGCCAATATGGGTGCCTTGGTGACCGCCGCCTTGAGCGCATCAAAGGCCGCCGCAACCTCCTCGCCCCAGGAGAAGCCGTCCTTCTTGAGGAGGGCGGTGAGCGGCGCGGTGACGGAGCTGTAGTTGTGGACGAACTTGCGGTAGTAGCCCGCCAGCCCGAGGAAGCCACGCACCGCTCACGTCAACCGAGGCACCAGCCAGTCGTGAATGGCCTGTACCTTGGCTGGATCCATGGCCACGCCGGCCTCCGAGATGATGTGGCCGAGGTAGGAGACCGAGGTGACCCCGGACACACATTTGGAATGCTTGACGAAGAGGCGGTGGCGACGGAGCTCTGTGAGGACGGCGCGAAGATGACGAAGGTGGTCCGCCTTGGACTTGTTGTAGATCAATATATCGTCAAAGAAAACGAGTACAAAACGATGTAAAAAGGGGCAGAGTACATCGTTCATGAGCGCTTGTAACGTTGCCGGGGCATTGCACAACCCAAACAGCATGACCAGAAACTCATAGAGGCCATTGTGGGTGCGGAACGCCGTCTTGTGGACATCTGGTGGTACCCGAGCGCAAATCGAGCTTGGAGAAGAAGCGGGCGCCGTGGAGCTCGTCAAGCAGCTCGTCGACGACCGGAATCGGGAACGCGTCTTTGACTGTGAGCGCGTTCAACGCGCGGTAGTCGACGCAGAAACGCCACGCGTCGTCCAGCTTCTTGACGAGAATGACCGGTGACGAGAACGCGGAGTCGCTGCGGCAGACGATGCCCTGCTCGATAATGGCGGCGCATTGCCGCTCAAGTTCGTCTTTGTGGGCCGCCGGATACCTGTACGGGCGCACCGCCACGCCGGATACCTGTACGTGCGCTCCGGGGAGTGGAGGCCACGCCGGGGAGTGTCGTCAAACAAGCTACCGAAGCTCAAAGAGCTGAGTAGTACGCATCCTTATCATGGAGGAGCACGATTTGGAGAGCCTCAATTACATAGAGGTGTGTTTATAAGCGCACAAATACATTGTTGCTATAACAGCTACGTACCAATATGCGGGGAAGCGATGAGACCAACCGGGTCTAACAGCTACGTACCAATATGCTGTAACAGCTGCGTACCAATATGCAGGGAGGAGCCCAACCGGGTCGCGAAGCTGGCGTATATAACGGCGCGGCAGCAGGGCAACCTCGTGCCGACGTGCCGTGCCGGCTGGGACGGAGAAAAGGAGGCGGCAGGTGGCCGTCCAGGAGGTCCAAGCGTTGAACGTTCCAGTTCATGACCAGGAATTCGTGCTTCAAATTAAAAAAAAATTATGAGTCTAACTGTGAAGTCTGATGTGGGACCGGAAAACCATGATAGAAAAACCGGGCTGCTTTTAATCTTTGGACTGAAATTAAATGGGTTCGTAAGTTTTAAGGATCAAATAACTGATCTTGTAATTGATGAACCTATTTAATACAATTGTATAAGTTTATGAACTTACCGTGCATTTTACTAACTGAAATTTGTGTATCACATTACGTTGAATATGTTGATGTGATTCCATAGTCCACAAGAGCACCGAGAGCACCGACGGGTGAAGCCCCATCGTTCATGCATAGCACCTATCAAGGTTGTGTTTTTTTTTGTTAGCTTTCTCCGTGTGAAGCTTAGATGGCTTCTGAGTTCTTATATGACTTATGGCACAATATTTCCTAATTCTATCCACTAATTAGTTGATTGAACATTTAACACTAAGGAGCAGGAATTGTAATACATTTTAAATTTGGTTTTTAGAAAGATTTGTCAGCTTGGTGTAACACGTGCAACCAAAGTTTCGCTAGGCGCTGGGCGGATTCTAGACGCTGACCCTCAGCCTAGCGCTTAGGCGGGACTAATTACGCCTAGGTGTTTTAATTTTTATACACATACATATAGATTATCTTAAATTATATAAAATAAAAAAAGAAATAAGAGACTCTAGATCTAAAATTGGAAGAAAGGTCCATAAATAAGGCCCAGCCTAACTATCCTAGCACCCGTTCCACCTTTTCCCTCTCCCAACCCCAGAAACCTTATCAGCTTCTCGTCCCATTTTCCTCTGCCGCATACGCGCGTGCTCTCTGCTTTCCTTCTCCGCCTGTCTTCCCCATGCGCGTGGCGCGCCTCCTCCTCTATCTCCGGCAACATGCGCGGCCGCACCTCCTTCCCCATCTCCGGTGACGCACGTGGAACACCTCCTCCTTCCTCCCCTATCTCCGGTGACGCTCATGGTGCGCCTCCTCCCTTCAACCGCCTCCTGGTTGCGACGGCGCACCGCTTTCCTCCCGGCGGCGCCTAGATGACCAACTACCCCCATAGGCGAGGCAGACACCCTCAGCCTAGCGACTAAGAGCGCGCCTAGTCGCCGCCTAGGCGTCGCCTAGCGGAACTTTGCGTGCAACGCAAGCTCTACAAATTGGCGATGAAATTGGGCCAACTCGGGCCCAGGAGACGGGCAACGCCGCAACACACGGGCCACATGCCGAGAGGTGGAGGCGCAGCCCCGTACCACCGCCTGCGAAGATCGCCCAACATCAAAGCAGATTAGGAAAACAGAATAAATAAAATAGGAAATAGAGAATCCGTAGGATCTCTTGTTGCTTAGAGTTTAAGTCAGAGATTGCATAGCGAAGTCTCCTAGGACTATAAATACAAGTGGCCCTGTAACCTTTGATCTTTACCAAAGTACTTAGGGTCAAACTCATTACCTAGCTCCCCAACTCTCAAGCCTTCTCCCTCTCTATCCTATCCCCCCGCGCGCGGCCCCTAGCTACCGCTCACCACCGCCGCACGCCATCACACCGCCGCCCCCGGGCCACCGCCCAGGGTTGCCACATCGGCCCCCTCAGCTCAGCCCCTGATACTAGGCTCGTAAAGAAATGATAGGAATGGACAGTTAGATGTTGCTGCTCTGATTAACCTTTTCATTAACAGCTTTATAAAAACCCTTTTATTTAATAGCATGTCGCTGATCAGTGACATTATGGGGTTCTGGGAATTTTTAGTAAAATCCCATCTTAACATCTGAACTCCTTGATGGACATTTTTTAATAAAGACATTACATAAATGGAAAATATAAGTATATCAATTCTTCTAAATCAGATTTTTCTGGGAGGATGGACAAAAAATGTGAAAGTGTAACTTATTCTGGGGTCTTGGAATGGGGCGTCACACCATGGCCAATAATATAGATTCCAAACTCATATGGGACAGACACAACCTTACCTGTATCTTTTTTTTTTTTAGATATTATTGTTCTTATAGTCAGAGATTGTATCTCCACTACTATATAATTCATCAGTTTTGAATTTTTCTAAAGCCATCCTATAAACTTTACTAAGTGCATCCAAAAAATTAACCCCTAGCAGCGACTAAACTTTCAAATGAAAAATAAGATTAACTACCTCTGCGTTCTCTCGCTCGCTGATATCAAGGATCGCTCACATCAAACCTCATCACTCGTCCACCCCACCGCACGCCGCCGGTCCCCACGCGGACTTTCCTTCCCGGGCGGCCCACGCGCGCGGCCCAGGAGCGATTCAAGCTTTTCTCCCACGCGCGACTCCTCCGTTCCCCACGCTATTCAAACTCATCTCTCCAGACGTCCGCACGACATGCGAGGCCGCCCACCTGCTCCTTCTGCTCCCCGACGTCCAGGGAGCACGCCGCCGCCGCCAGGCCGCCCGCCGCCAGCTCCGCAAGGACTCCACTCCGCCGTCCCGGCACCCCGCGTGCTCCACCATCGCCAGGCCACCAGGCGAGGGCTCTGGTGAATGACGGCAGGCCTCCGGCCGCCAGGGAGTCCAGACGAGGTCCTCTACTCTCCCACACGCCGGTCACCAGGTCACCACGGGCGTCGGCCACATGCGAGGGCAACGGCGAAGGACGGCTACGGCGCCCAGCCGCGGGGCTAGGTTTGCGCGGGGCGGCGCCGCCACCGGCGTCCACCTCCCGGCCGCGGGTTCGGCAGGCTGCGCCCGGTGCGGGTTCACGCGAGGGTGGGATCGAATGGGGACGGCGGCGAGGGGCGCGTGGGTGGTTGGCCGGCGGCGGGCGCCGGACCGGCGCCGAGCAGCCGGGGCTGCAAGCAAGAGCGCGGGCGGCCAGCCGCGTCTGCGGCCTGGTTGCCCCCCAGGCCAGCAGCGGACGAGCAGGTCCTCGCGTTGGGACTGGGGATGACGTGCGGCGATGTGGTGACTCCGATCCCGAGACCTTCTCCTTGATCCCCTTTCTTCAGCCCCTCCTAAACCGATTTAGTCCTGTTCCTGTTCGTGAATGGCATGACGTTCTTGTGTTCTGCAATTGTTCTGCAATTGAATGAGCGATTGCTACCAAAAAAAAATTTGAAGGTCGATTGCTACAAATTTGACTCCTGTATGTATGATGTGTTCTTGAGGTCTTTGACTTATGCACTAATTTGTTTAGATTTGCGATGTTGCAGTGACAACAACTGGGCAGGCAACCTGAGCCCTGAAGCTGTTGAGGTACAAGAAGGTCCAGCCTGAGCCCCGTGTGGGGAGAGATCTTGGGGAGTCGAGGACTAAGGCTGAAGGCAACCAGATGCGGGCGACGGCAGGGCACCACGGGGGACTTGGGCCTTGTTTAGTTGGCTAAAGTTGGCGTCGTCAAATTTACTGTAGTATTGTATCGCACTGTAACATTTTGTTTGTATTTATGAATTATTGTCTTTGTATCTGTGAATTATTATCTAAACATTGACTAATTAGCGAATCGTCTCTCAATATACAACCAAACTGTGTAATTAGTTTTTAATTTCGTCTACATTTAGTACTCTATACATGTATCGACATATTGATGTGATGGAGAATCTTTTTTTATAGTACTAAATTTTGATTTTGCATAGTGCTAAACTAAACAAGGCCTTGGCCAACGTGGCGTCGTGCGTGGTCAAGCAGGTGCTCAAAGACCGCACCACGTCTGGCGGGCCACGACTGGACTTCTCGGGAGGAATCTCGACCAGCACTGATGGGGCTACGGCCAGGGTTCGTGGAGGCCGCCCGTAGTGTGTACAGCTCTACGGTATGTGGACGGCTGACTTCATTAACAAGTTATGACATTGTGCCGTTGGTCTCCTTTATGTTGGATTTGTCAAACATTGCTGTTGGTTGAGAGCAAAATTTGAAGTCATATATTGATATGAACTTGGTTGCCACCATTGGTGTGGCCAACCTTCATTAGGGAGTACTTTCTCTGAATCGTGCAATGGTATGGTGTTTACAATGATAGACTTTTGTGCAAGTGTTGTTAGACATGATATTTATGAAGACTAAGGTATGACATTGTGACGTTGCTGCTTACTACTATATGCTTATGCTTATTAGATGCTCAACATTTTGCTTGTTCCAGGGTTCAGTGTAGCAGAACATCTTAATTTCTTATTTGATGTTGCTGCTATTCTTCACTGGGTTTCTTTTATAGATGGTATTTGACTAGACAGTTCCAATCTTCCTGAAAATCTGCAGGGATTCCAGCTAATACTGCACAGGTCCATATTTTTGGAACCTGCATTTATGGTTCTATATGGACCGTACATATTACATTTTGAATACTTTTATTCCTTGTGCTCCGGACTGGTTGTTCCACTTGGAGATGAAGAGTTGCATTTAGCTGGGATGACATCTAGAAGAAAACTCACAAATCATGCATTCTGATGACGGCACTCGGGCGGTGTACGACAGGTGAAGGAGCGCAGCATTCTGATGTCTTTGTTGTTGTTGCAGGGTTCGGCAGGATTGCTAGGCTTGTGGCCAGGGAGGCCCTATACAAATTCTAAAGTGGTTATATTCAGGTTGTTGATGTGCGGATGCACATATATGTGCCTTGTTTAAAGTATCTAATTCTGTATTTTCAACAGAATTTGAATTAATCTATGACTCTTTTTTCAGCTACCCGTTGTTTTCCAGGTACTTCAATAGTTATGTCAAGCAAACGAAATTTGAAGACCAGGTCATGGCACATGAGGTGTCGAGGAACTATTGCAAAAAGATGGGTATGGCTCATCTCTGCTTCTCTTTGTCAATAAATGAATTATATTCCTGGCAAACTATGGTAGCAAAGTTCACAAGTAATGCCCAACCTTTGTCCTTGTCTTTTTTCTTCTTATATCTTCTCTTTTAGCAAGAACCGATTACTGCAATGTGTTCAGTTTATCCACCCTAACAACTCTCCTGTTGGCGCTAGCACCTAGCACCGACCACTGCCGACCACCTGAGGAAGGTGCCGACCAGTGGCACTGACCAGCAGCGTTGGTCGCCGACCAGATTTCGAGCGAGCAGCACCTGCTCGACCCACCCTCGACTCCTCTCGAGGTCCTCGAGTGGAGAAGAGCTTGAGCTCTGTCTTCCCACACACTCGCACACCCACAAGCACCAGCGTTGGCCAGCTGCCTGGACGAAATGTGAGGGGCAAGAGCTTCACTGAGCACAACAAACACACATGCACTCTACTCAAGGTTTCAGTTCCTGAAACCTGAGCCTCCCAGAATGGTTTGGCCTGCTGAACTACCTCTTCTATTGCCATGGATCGAATATATATACACGTCGGTGTCTCAGCCAGACACAGCCAATCGGTGGGTACACCAACCACCTACCTCTACAGCACAAGGCTTTAACCAGCCCCAACTACTCCTAGATATGACTAGACCAGCCCACTACCTGCTGGCGTACCTCTACCTTTACAGGGGATGGTCTAAAGCCATGTTGATGCAGTGCGCAGGGCATGGGCAGCGTGTGCTGTCCTTTTTCCTGCCCCTCGACCGCCTGTAGGGAGAAAATTGAGAAAGAGCAGTAGATTAAGTCTAACATTCTTTCGCTAATCCTGCTGCTAACCCTTAACCTCAACCATGTCAATCCTCTGCCTCGGTTCCTGAGATGCCCGAGTGACTTGGCATGTCACGGTGGCTGCCATGATGTACTCCGCCTCGAAGGTCGACATCGCCACCGTCTTCTGCTTCAGCGACTGCCATGTGATTGGCGCCGTCGAGTACGCCCAAGGTACTCCGCCGCCCATCCATGTCGCCCGCCTTATCCACGTCGCCGAACACCGTGAGCCCTTGCTCACCTTCATCGGACTTGAACGGCGCCTCGCTGAACGCCGTCAGCCGCTGCCCGCCGCGTTTGGGGAAGACAACTGCCTGATCAAGTGTCCCCTTGATGTAGTGCTGCAGCCTCTTCACCGCCGTCCAACGGTCCTGCCATGGATCCTCCGTGACCTACTGTCCAATCAACAACTTGATCTGCTCCTCCATCGTCGTCGGCATGGACTTGCAGTCCGCCATGTCAGCCCGCTCCAGCAGCCTCTGCTGCCCCAGCATGATGAAGTCCCTCCCCTGCTTCACCTCAATGCCGAGGTAGCAGGAGAGCATGCCGAGATCGCTCGTCTCGAAACGAGCTGCTATCTCGTGCTTGAACGCGGCGATGTCCACCGCCCGCGCTCCCGTGTCGTCGTACACTCCGATGATGTCTGGTTCCTTCACCCGTCATTGGGTGTACAAGGCGTGCTCCTCCAGCATCGCCTTCCGCCACTCCGCGTCGCACTCCGCAACTGCAAATGTGGCTGGCTTCTCCACCAGTGTTCCTCGAGGCGGGGTCGTTCGAAGCGCAGAATCTTCGTTAGTCAAGGCCACCACGACTGCAGTCGAGGCCCTCCGCCCTGCGTTTGAGGGCCCTCCTGTGGTAGAGGCCCCCGGCCCGCACTTGATCCCCTGGTCCCGCGAATAGGGCTACCCGACCCGCGGTCGAAGCCTGCCATGCTGCGGTCGCGGTCGAGGCTTCCTGTCTTGCAGTCGAGGCCGCCCGACGCGCGTTCGTGGCCTCCCGACTCGCGGTCGGGACTCCGCCTCCCTGTCACGCGGTCGAGGCTCTGCCTCCCTGTCGCATGGTCGAGGCTCCGCCTCTCGCAGTCGCGCCCCTTGCCCCATGCTCGAGGCCTGCTGGCCTGTGCTCGAAGTCTCCTGGCCCGCTGTGGAGGTCGCCTGACTCTTGGTCGAGCCGCTTCCACCCGCGATCGAGGCCTCCTGTCCCGGGGTCAGAACCTCCGGCCACGGGGTCGAAGCATCCCGTCCTGGGATCGAGGCCCTCCGTCTCACGGTCGAGGTTCTTCGTCCCGCGGTAGAGGCCTCTGCGAGCCTCCATCGTGGCCCCACAGATGCGAGAGCCCCCTGACCCTCGGACAAAACCACGCGATCCTCGGTCGCGGCTTCACGTTCCGCGGTTGTAGCCTCCCGGCCCGCGATCGTGGCCTCCCGCCTGCAGTCGAGGCGGCTCGCGGCTCCTCGGCCCTCAAGGCCGCTCCGTCCTTCGGCCAAGACCGTGCGACCCTCAACGCCGCCCCGACCCTCGGTCGAGGCCCAACGACCCTCGAGTGTGGACTCGCAAAACTCGGTCGTGGTCGCGGCCCCATGACCCTCGAGGCTGCTCTGGCCTGCGGATAGAGCCCCGCGTCCCTCGAGGCCACCCCGCCCTGCGGACGAGGCCCAGCCACCCCTCGAGGTCGAGGCGTCCTCTTGGGGAGGGGTCGGACGAGGCGGAGCACGGTCGAGGGTGGGGGTCCCTGCCCCGGGTGGACTGGGCGGCTCCTCCACCCCAGCCACCGCAGAGTCCCCTACTTCCCCCGTTGCGAACTCCATCGCCACAGCTTCCCCGGCCGCCATTGTTCCCCTGGCCTCGCCACCACTGGAACAGAAGCAAAGAGCAGGCGAGCCTTCCGCGGCTGGGCTTGGCTCCTCCGCCTCTGCAGCCGCGGGCTCGTTCCCCGCCACCAGTTCCTCCGTGGTCTCGCCGCCACTGAGAACAGAGGAGTGAGCAGGCGAGCCTTCCGCGGCTGGGCTTGGCGGCTCCTCTGCCTCTGCAGCCGCAGGCTCTTCCCTCGTCCCTGGCATGTCCCATGCCGCCTCGTCGGAGATAACTTCCCAGGACACCACCACCTGCTCCAGCACGTCGACTGTGCCAAGATGGGCCCCGCGCGCGGCTCGTCAAGATGGACAGCCTGTGATGCAGTCCCCTGCTCCGCCCCTGCCTTCTCTGCTTCACCATCCTCCAGCGCATAGCACACCCCCATCAACAGCCCAAGCTCTTCGTCGCTGTCGTCCTGAGCTAGGTGGGCCTCCTCCTTCTCCGGCTTCTTCTCCGGGCACTTCTTCGGGCACTCTCATGCCCAATGCCCCACCTTCCCGCAATGCCGGCACGCGTTTGGGTCGGTGTTGCGCTTCTTGCCTTGTGGCGCCTTGCCGCGCCGCTTGTCACCACGGTCACCACCGCGGCCAGAGGAGCCTTCATCGGACCACCGCTGCTTCATGCGCGCAGTCCACTCCTCCTCCGTTAGCAGCAGCTTGCTGCTGTCCTCCTGCTCCGGCGGCACTGCACCGTGGCTCTCCACAACCCGCAGCCGTCCTGCCACATCCTCCAGAGACAATGTGGAGATGTCCAGCATCGTCTCAATTGACATGGCGAGCTGTGAGTACTTCGGGGGCACCACGCAGAGCAGCTTGCTGACGAGATCTTCGTCCTCCACCGGCTTGCCATAGGTGGCCAGCTAGCTCGCCAGCGACTGAAGACGAAGCACGAAGTCCTCCATCGACTCCCCGAACTTGAACCAAATGCCGTTGAGCTCCCGGTGCAGCTGCTGAACCTTGGCCCGCTTGGCTCGACCCGAGCCTACACGGAGCGACTCCAGCATCTCCCACACCTCCTTCACCGTCTTCTTGGCCCCGAGCACCTCGTGGAACTCGCTCGGAGTGGACGCCATGAGCGCCTCCATGACGCCCACCTCCGCATCCTCTCCGGCGTCGCCAGTCTCCACGGTCGCCTACCACTTCTGGGCGCGCAGCTTCCACTTCATCTGCACAGCCCACTCACCGTAGTTGGTGCGGGTGAGCATAGGCCAGGAGTTGCTCCCGCCGTACTCCCTCACCACCTCTACCGGTTGTGGCTGCGCCACCGGCTGGAGCTGCCTCTCAGCATCCCTGTCGTTGCCCGGCAAAGCTCCAGTGAGATCTGCCATCGCCGGCTGCTAAGCCCGAACGATGTGTATGGCTCTGATACCACGTGTTGGCGCTAGCACCTAGCACCGATCACTGCCAACCACCTGAGGAAGGTGCCGACCAGTGGCACTGACCAGCAGCATTGGCCGCCGACCAGATTCCGGGCGAGCAGCACCTGCTCGACCCACCCTCGACTCCTCTCGAGGTCCTCGAGTGGAGAAGAGCTTGAGCTCTGTCTTCCCACACACTCGCACACCCACAAGCACCAGCGTTGGCCAGCTGTCTGGACGAAATGTGAGGGGCAAGAGCTTCACTGAGCACAACAAACACACACGCACTCTACTCAAGGTTTCAGTTCCTGAAACCTGAGCCTCCCAGAATGGTTTGGCCTGCTGAACTACCTCTTCCATTGCCATGGATCGAATATATATACACGTCGGTGTCTCAGTCAGACATAGCCAGTGGGTGGGTACACCAACCATCTACCTCTACAGTACAAGGCTTTAACCAGCCTTAACTACTCCTAGACATGACTAGACCAGTCCATTACCTGCTGGTGTATCTCTACCTTTACGGAGGATGGTCTAAAGTCATGCTGATACAGTGCGCAGGGCATGGACAGCGTGTGCTGTCCTTTTTCCTGCCCCTCGACGGTCTGTAGGGAGAAAATCGAGGGAAAGCAGCAGATTAAGTCTAACATCTCCCTTCCTCGGGACTAGTCGGGAGTGAAGAATTGCATAGAGCCTATTTTTAGAACTGCTATTTTTTCTTGAACTGAAAGATAACTGCAATCAGATAGCTAAGCGGTTGGGTTCTGTTCGAGTTCTGACTCCTAAAACCATTCGTTGTTTTCATGGTCTGAATGTTCAGTGCTGATGAGAGTTGATTCCAGTTGTGTGATGTAACATGTCATGTTATGCAGTAGTACGTGTTAATTTCTGGGCACAAAGTGCACCAACGATCTTGTATTTACTTGCACCAGGACGTTGATCTATTTTTGCTGCAACTACTTGGCTTGAGGGTCCGTGCATGATGCAACTGATCTATTTCTTGGTGTAATATCCCTAATGCTTTTTAATTCATTGTTTGATTATGTCTGATTATACTAGCAATGATAATGACAATGATCCATCTTGTTTTCTCAGATGCCATGTTGCGGGGCACCAATGTGCATGTGTGGCTCGGAGTAGACAAGCTGCCCAATTGGCATGACTACCCCCCAGTTTCTTTGTACTTCTTTTCCGCATTTGTTGAGGACTACTTTAAACATAACTCCAACTAAATTTGGTTTTGCAGAGGCTGCACGTGAGTGCAATGCATCACCTGTAGGTTTGATGTCCAACTTTGGAATGAATCCACAAAACATTTATTCTTAAGCATGTTGGGGTTGGCTTTAGATGAAACCCGAAATGAGATACACAACTATGCAGGGGACGACGACGTCCTGGAGATGGCGTGGTGGAGGCGGTGGCGTGTATGCGGAGGACTGAGGAGGGCCTTCGGCGGCGGCGATGCGGAGGGAGCAGGAGGACGGCGGGGTTGATGCTGCCGGGGCGGCGGCGGAAAGGAGATGGGGCGCGTTGAGGGAGGGTTGTGGAGCGGGTTCGATGCTTCCAGTATGTGGACAACCATTTCGGACGGCTGGGAGGCAATTACTGTTATTACAACAGGAGTCTGTGAGGGAGCACTATTGCGGAACATGGTTTTGTGAGAGGGAGGATGATATAGGATTAGTAGTATATTGTAGATAAGATGGTAATATAACTCTAGACTCCTAGCCGCTATCTAATGATTGTTGTAAAGGATGCTATCTCATATAGGTTCATAGATTCAATATGAACTTATTGATCAATTAATGGCTTTTGATTTCTCTTGTAAATGCTATCTCTCATCATCTTGGTGTTTTTAAATGCATCTCTAAATGAAACTGTGATAACGCACGGACACTAAACTAGTCAATGGGAATTTAGCTCCTTTCAGACTTAATGTAGACTGTAGCCAATTTTGTGGTGTAATGAAGTATGTAGAAATGTTTTAGTTTACTGGTTCCTCAGGTTTGACCGAATGTTTCAGGTTTTCTGTTAATCAGTGGCAAGATTGGCTTGGTGGTCTCTATAGCGACCTGATGGACGCACGTGCGCATTGCGACCTGATGGAAGGCACGTCCGTATGCTTCCTCTATCTCACCTCATGGTTAAATTTAGTCTTTTCCTGCGCTTATCATAACCATGAATCTGCTATAGTCAGAAAACTTAGTTGTCAAGGTTTAAGCATTCTTTTTAATTCTTCTTATCTTATCAACCACATATCGTCTATTTCTTTTTCATTGTGTTTTTATCCATACCATCATTGTTCCTCTGATGCACAAATTATCAGTCCATTTTTAAATTAGCTATAAGATTTTGTCAATGTATAGTTACAACATTCTTTTCGTTGCTCGTTCTTGAGGAAACTATTAAACTTCCAAGGGAGTGGTCCAGAGGACTTGCGATGTACAAACCTTTTATTTGCATATTCAATAAAAAGTTGGGACGATTGTTGGTTGCTACATTGGTGCGCAAATCTGATTTGGTGAATATTTCCAAGCAGCTTCGTATAATTGGTCTGCGACCACCATATGAAGATCAGAGAACCTGCTAGGGGACCTCAGGAGGTGCATTGAGCGGCAAAGAAGGGCAGCAAAACAATGGGTACCCTTGTGCAGAATACTTTGGATGATTTATTTTTGAAAAAAAATCAGAAGTGTTTAAGTTTTGTGTTTAGTTAACTCTGGTAGATGGAATGTAATCTTGAAGCCTTTTATTATTTTTGTTTGGTTGACTGAAGTTAGCTATTTAACATTGGGCTTCATCTAACAACCCTTTGATATTTCTTTTGTGCCGACTATGTAGGTGTTTGTAACAATCGAATATGCTTTGGCATGAACATGGTATTGACCCATGAAACTTTTGTAACACCTGATCATTTACGCTCGTAGCAATGGCATGGGCCGCTACTATGTTATTTTTTTGGGGGTATGCAACGTCCGTCTTAGGGTTGAGCATTAACCAGATAGAACCAAAGGTACCATTGAAAAGTTTCAATTCATTGTAAGTTTGCAGCGCACGGTTATTTCAACAATGTTGTATTTTTGTTGTTGATATACACGCCTTAATAGTTTGAATAATATTTCATTTCCACTTATACCAGCCATAAAAAATAGATCATCTGTCGCTTTAGCTTTATTATTAGTATCAACATTGTTTTTAAAATCTTTTTTATTCGAGCATAAATTGAATTAACATAGATTTTTTTCAGCCGTACCAACGCATGGGCAGGGTAGTTAGTAATAAAATTACCAAATTTTGATGCAAACAGTTGCCTAGTTAATAAAGCCCTCTCTTTACTCGAAAAAAAGAACATTGAAATTGTGAAACAAGCGATCAACTTTAATGTTCATCTTCCTTATTCTCGATTGCTGCTCTCTGACTGTAGCTGTTTGAGGAATCAGTATTTTTTTGTTCCAGTTTTTACTCACTCGTTATTTTAGGAACTCTCATGCCCTCATTTGTGCAAATGGCTGACATTAATGTGTCTAAATTGCAGTTCAGCTAGCTAGCTGACATATCTAATTTTGATACAAGACTTTGGAAATTAATTAAGGACCTCAATGTCACCAATTCGTAAGTACCTATAAATTGGCTATCTAATTAATGTGTCTCAATTTTCAGATCAGTGGTTAATGCATTCTCCTTTTTTGAGGGAGAACAGCAGCTCATATTGAGGAGCATTCCAGCGACACGACAGGGGGCTGAAGCTAAGGGACTTTAGGAGGAGTACCTCTCACAGGTACGTAGCGTGGATAATTTATTGTAATTTAGAGTGCTCGTAATATCTTGATGTACCTACCTATTATATAATATAATTCTTTTTTCATAAAAAAAACTTAGTGATGCAATGAAGTTTGAAACTGTCCAATATGTTTTACCTAGTTATTAAGTATCTGTCCGAATCTGAAAGTTTTACGCATATACTATTTTCCTCTCTTGTTGAGCAAGAAAACTTAGCATGCTTTCTTCTTTTTGCAAAATATATACTGCATTTCATGATTTTGTGCATTATAACATCTCAGCATTCTTGCCAGAGGTTTCTTGTTTTCAATAAAGTGTTGTAATGGATTTTAATATTTTTTCAAAATTTTGATATTTTCATGCTTTCCTCTTTTCTTTCTAGCTTAAGGCCTTGTACTTCTTAATGAAATACGCATGTGAAGTAGTGTTCTAGAAAAAAAAAGCTTAAGGCCTTGTATGAAAGTGGAACACTTAAATTTATCAGCCTGGTTTATTAGCCATGATACAATATTTTTCTCTCACAACAATATAAATTATAATGTTAATATTTATAATTAATTTAAGCTCTCGTTTTCTCAAAATAAAAAAAAAAAGAGAGGCCGAGAGCAGCGCATACTTTATCTCCAACTCCAACTGGAAAAATGTTTCCAAATAGTAGCAGGGAAATAAGCCTTCCCGTGAAATCTCCAATCCTGGTGGAGAGGGGATTACGATGTCCAACAAAATCCATATCCTTCCCCTTTATTCCCTTATCGCTCTGAGTTGCCAAAGTAGCCCTAACTGCTACAGGGTCAGCCACATGGTATGCGCATACACAGGTTCTTTAATAATAGGTAAAACAATAAGAATATGAACTTAGTTTTGGATACTACTTGACAATATCTCTCCTGGCTTTCAAAAAAAT